>CABHPP010143228.1:0-20795 GCA_902168425.1 Peromyscus attwateri
CACATAGTAAAAAGAACACCTATGTCTGGGGCTCTTACATTTTATATTGATGCAAATAAGTTAGGTATGGCTGGTTATAAAGCAGGAAACATTAATAAAGTAGTCCAAAGTCCATATGCTTCAGTCCAAAAATCAGAATTATATGCCATTCTAAAGGTTTTATGGATTTTAATGTGACTCTTAATATACTTACTGATTCTCAATTTGCAAAAGGAGTTGTATTATATATAGGAAATGCTCAACTTATTGCTGGTAAGTCAGAATTAACTTTGCTACTCATAGACGTGCAACAAGCAATCTGGGACAGAAATTATCCACTATATATCACTCACATTTGAACTCATACATATATCGCTCACATTTGGACTTATACAGGATTAACTGGGCCATTAGCAAAAGGAAATGAAGAAACTGATCAACTACTAATAGAAATTGTATTAGAAACTTCAAAATTTCATTAAAAAACATAATGTTAATAGTTAAGGCTTAAAGTAAAACTTTTCCATTAACTGGTGACAATCTAAAGAAAGTATAAAAAATAATCTACTTGTTCTTGGTATAGTCAAATTCCTTTATGAGCAGGAAGTAATCCTAACGGTACTCAAAGAAATGAAATTTGGATAATGGGTGTATTTCACTTAGTAGAATTTAGAAAAAATGAAATATATACATCATACCATTGATACATACTCTGGATCTCAATGGGTATCTGCCTTAGTTCTGAAAAAGCTGATTCTATAATTACACATTTATTAGAAATAATGCATGTAATGTACATATAAATACAAAATAAACTGATAATGCTCCTCCTTATGATTCCAGTAAAGTAAAACTTTTTTGTACATTATAATATGAAATACAGTACAGAGACACAAAATAACCCTACAGGACAAGCAATTTTTGAAAATCTAATCATACTTTAAAAGAGATGCTTAAAAAACAAAAGGGGGATATGAGGACTCCCACAGATAGGTTACATCATGCTTTACTAACTTTAAAGTTTTAAATGTTAATGAAGCAGGACAATAGCTGCTGAAAGGCATTGGACTGTGGAAAAAGCTGCTGAATAGGGTCATCATGTGTACTACAAGGATGTTTTAACATCAGAATGGAACTCAGGGAAGTTGTTATGTTAGGGTCATGGTTATGCTTATGTTTCTGCAGGAGAAAACAAGTTGTGGACACCATAAAATTGATAAAATTTAGACACAAGCATGAGAAATCTCCTGGCTGCCTTGGCTGTTGACGTGGATAACACAACTCTAGAAAGAAAGAGATATAGAAAGCCCTTGCAACAAACAGCTGATCCTCCTACATGGGGATGGCTTTAGAAATTGACTGAAGAGGGGAAGTAATAATTCAGCTGGCTAGGGAGCCTTTAAATGCTACAACATTGTCCCATGCTATGCTGTCTGTGGTAACTGTATAGGTAATGGGGATGAAACATACTGTGTTTATATTCCTAATCATCCCATTAACAAAGGATCAGTTTGGGAGATATAGATATTCCTGTTGTGGTCAATGAATCATCTTAGCTAGCTGCTACTTATGACCAGAGAGCACCTGCTAGACCTGAGGAAGAGGATAAGGAAATCACAAACTATATTGTAGGAATACAAGGAATTCCTACTTCCATGGGTGATGCAATTCATTGTTTAAATATAACTTCAAATTTGGCTATCTATAGTTCATACTACCCAGAATTTTCATAATAAAATTTATATGCTTCATGTATTTGGTTTTAGAGGACAGGAGACTAATTCTACAAGCTCCATAAATCTGCCATTTTGTGAGATGTGGGTTAGCAACAAGGCATCTGATTGGATACATTGGCAGCAATGTAAAAGTGAGAACCATCAGGTGCTTATTATTATCTCCCAAGGAAAAGTCATTGATCTAAGCCCTTATGGCTTCCATTGAGGAAAATATTCTCACTCAGAATTGAGACAGCAAAGGTATGGATTGAATGGAATTAGAGAAATTAGTTGTACTCTTGATGAACCTATGCAATGGAATGGTGTTGAGATGTCAGTTCCTATGTTGCAATTTGGCAATTCAGTTGAGACTAATTTGTAGAAATTAGCAAGTGCCTTACATTCTCCTAAAGTATGGAAATGAAGTTTAAGCATTAATATACATATACTTTGTCCTTTAGATGAAATCAAAGTCACCACTTTGTAACATGTGTACAATTACCTTATGTGTTACTGAAAGGGCCTCAACAATGGCACCCTGATCACTATAGCATCACTTGGAACAGTGTACCCTTCATACCTGCGTTAATGTTAGTATGTTATTTGATGTTACTTCTGAAAGGCTAACTATTCTTGGAGCAAGGTCAAAAGTTTGGATGCCTGTGGAGATAGTGAGGTCATGGCAAGCTTATCTGCGATGATTCTAGTCCAGAAACTCTCTGAAAGAATATTAAGAAGAACTCATAGGGGGATTGGATTGATTGTTGCTCTGGTTAAAGGAATTATTGCATTGACTACTACTGCTGTGTTGGCTGGATTGGACTTCATAAAGAAATTCAGATTGCTGAATTTATTAAAGACTGGCATAAACATGTTGGAGATCTTTGGGCTCCACAAAATAGAATAGCTAGTAGGTAGTCAATAAAATAGCTGTTATGAGACAAGTTGTAATCCTAATGGGAGATCAGTTAAGACATTGAGGGAGCAAATTAAATTAAAGTGGAATTAAAATGTTACATCTTATTGTATTACACCTTTAAGATTAAATGAAAGTAAGTATGATTGGAAAGGGTTAAAATGCATTTGTTGGATCACGCTAATTCTTCTCAAATTATTGATGATTTACAAGAAATTAAGGAAACTTTTTCAATTGAGTTAACTGATGTGTCTGGGATGGATGTCATGGAAAGCATTTCAGATCACTTAGCTTCATTCAGTCCAGTGCTTCATTTTAATAGATTTCTCATCCTAACAACTGTTATACCTGTTTTCACTATATTAATTTTACTAGATCAAAAATGTATACTGTCTTATCTACCTAAGACTGTGACACATGATAGAGAAAAGGCTATCTTCACTGTGTAGCTACATAATATTCAACTTAGTTAAAACAGCTTAAACAAAAGGGGAGAAATGTAGTGGGAATCTAGTAGAGTCATTCTATCTAAAATAAACATTAGAATGAAAAAGAAATAAAAAAAGAAATTAAATACTTCCTAGAGTTCAATGAAAATAAATATACTACAAATCCAAACTTATGGGACACTATGAAAACAGTGCTAAGAGGAAAATTCATACCACTTAATGCCCACATAAAAAAGTTGGAGAAATCTCATACTAGTGACTTAACAGCACACCTAAACGCTCTAGAACAAGAAGAAGCAAAGTCACCCAGGAGGAATAGACACCAGAAAATAATCAAATTGAGAGCCGAAATCAATAAAATAGAAACAAAGAGAACAATACAAAGAATCAATGAAACAAAGAGTTGGTTCTTTGAGAAAATCAACAAGAAAGACAAGCCCTTTTCCAGATTAACCAAAAGGCAGAGAGAGATCATCCAAATTAGCAAAATCGGAAATGAAAAGGGAAACATAACAAATAACATGGGGAAATCCAGAGAATAATCAGGTCATACTTCAAAAACCTGTACTCCACAGAACTGGAAAATCTAAAAGAAATGGACGATTTTCTGGATAGGTACCACATACCTAAGTCAAATCAAGACCAGATAAACAATTTAAATAGACCAATAAACCCTAAAGAAATAGAAACAGTCATTAAAAGTCTCCCAACCAAAAAAAGCTCAGGACCAGATGGTTTCAATGAAGAATTCTATCAGATATTCAAAGAAGAGTTAATACCAATACTCTTTAAATTGTTCCACACAATAGAAACAGAAGGAATACTACCAAACTCCTTTTATGAAGCTACAGTTACTCTGATTCCCAATGCAGATGCAGCAAAGAAAGAATTACAGACCAATCTCCCTCATTAACATTGATGCAAAAATATTCAATAAAATACTGTCAAACAGACTCCAAAACCATATCAAAACAATTATCCACCATGATCAAGTAGGCTTCATCCCAGAGATGCAAGGCTGGTTCAACACACGAAAATCTGTCAATGTAATATACCATATAAACAAACTGAAAGAAAAAAACCACATGATTATTTCATTAGATGCTGAAAAGGCCTTTGACAAAATCCAACACCCCTTCATGATAAAGGTCTTGGAGAGATCAGGAATACAGGGAACATACCTAAACATAATAAAGGCAATTTACAGCAAGCCAAGAGCCACCATCAAAGTAAATGAGAGAAACTCAAAGTGATTCCACTAAAATCAGAAACAAGACAAGGCTGTCTGCTCTCCCCATACTTATTCAATATAGTACTTGAAGTTCTAGCCAGAGCAATAAGACAACAAAAGATCAAGGGGATACAATTTGGAAAGGAAGAAGTCAATCTTTCACTATTTGCAGATGATGTGACAGTATACATAAGTGACCCCAAAAATTTTACCAAGGAACTCCTACAGCTGATAAACACCTTCAGTAATGTGGCAGGATACAAGATTAACTAAAAAAAATCAGTAGCCCTCCTATATACAAATGACAATTGGGATGAGAAAGAAATCAGAGAAACATCATCCTTTATAATAGCCACAAACAATATAAAATACCTTGGGGTAACTCTAAGAAAGCAAGTGAAAGAGCTGTATGACAGACACTTTAAGTGTCTGAAGAAAGAAATTGAAGAAGATATCAGAAAAGGGAAAGATCTCCTATGCTCATGGATAGGTAGGATTAACATAATAAAAATGGCAATCTTACAAAAAAAAGCAATCTACAGATTCAATTCGATTCCCATCAAAATCCCAACACAATTCTTCACAGACATGGAAAGAACAATACTCAACTTCATTTGGAAAAACAGAAAACCCAGGATAGCTAAAACAATCCTGTAAAACAAAGCCACCTCTGGAGGCATCACCATCCCTGACCTCAAGCTCTACTATAGGGCTATAGTAATAAAAAAAGGCCTGGCATTGGCATAAAAACTGACATGTGGACCAATGGAATTGAATTGAAGACCCTGACATTAACCCACACACCTATGAACACTTGATTTTTTAAAAAGAAGCCAAAACTGTACAATGGAAAAAAGAAAGCATCTTCAACAAATGGTGCTGGCATAACTGGATATCAACATGCAGAAGATTGCAAATAGATTCATATCTGTCATCATGCACAAAACTCAAGTCCAAGTGGATCACAGACCTCAACATAAATCCAGTTACACTGAACCTGATAGAGGAGAAAGTAGGAAATAGTCTTGAATGCATTGGCACAAGAGAACACCTTCTAAATATAACACCAGTAGCACAGACACTAAGAACAACAATTAATAAATGGGACCTGAAACTGAGAAGCTCTGTAAGGCAAAGGACACAGTAAATAAGACAAAATGACAGCCTACAGAATGGGAAAAGATTTACACCAACCCCACATCTGACAGAGGGTTGATCTCCAAAATATATAAAGAACTCCAGAAACTAGACATCAAAATAACCAATAATCCAATTTAAAATGGGCTATAGAGCTAAACAGAGAATTATTTCAGATGGCTGAAAGACATTTAAGGAATTGCTCAGCATCCTTAATTATCAGGGAGATGAAATTCAAAACAACTCTGAGATACCATCTTAGACCTGTCAGAATGGCTAAGATCAAAAGCACTGAAGACAGCTTATGTTGGAGATGATGTGCAGAAAGGGGAACACTCCTACACTGTTGGTGGGAGTGCAAACGGATACAGGCACTTTGGAAATCAGTATGGAAGTTTCTCAGAAAATTGGTAATCAATCTACCTCAGGACCTAGCTACACCACTCTTGGACATATACCCAAGGAATGCTCAATCATACCACAAGGACACATGCTCAACTATGTTCATAGCAGCATTATTCATAATAGCCAAAATCTGAAAACAACCTAGATGCCCCTCAACTGAAGAATTGATTAAGAAAATGTGGTATATATACACAATAAAGTACAACTCAGCAGAGAAAAACAGTGACATCATGAAATTTGCAGGCAAATGGATGGAATTAGAAAATATTATCCTGAGTGAGGTAACTCAGACTCAGAAGGACAAACATGATATGTACTCACTCAGAAGTGGATACTACATATAAAGCAAAGGATAATCAGGCAACAACCCACAACTCCAGAGAAGCTAACTAACAGGGAAGACCAAAGAGGGCCACATGGACCTCCCTGGGAAGGGGAAATAGATGAGATCTCCATGAGTAAACTGGGGATGAAGGGTGGGCAATGGAGGGTAGGGATTGGGGATGAGAACATAAGGGAATGTGATGGTTGAACTGGAACAGGGATGGAGTGGGAAAGCAATGAAAGAGATACCATGATAGAGGGAGGTATCATGAGGATAGAGAGAAACCTGGTGCTAGGGAATCTCCAAGGATGACCCCAGCATGGACTACTAGAAATAGTGGAGAGGGTTTCTGAACTGAACTGGCTTACCCCAGGGATCAGACCAGTGAATACCCTAACTACATCACAGAGCTTTTCTCCAATGACTGATGGAAGCAGATGCAGAGATCTACAGCCAATCACCAGGCAGAGCTCCAGGAGTCCAGTCAAAGAGAGAAAAAGGATTCTATGAGCAAGTGCATCAGGATCATGATGGGGAAACATTCAGGGATGACCAAACCAAACTAGAGGGAACTCATGAAAGTTGTATCAATGGATGTGGAACCTACATGGGACTGAATTAGGCCCTCTGTGTGGTGAGACAGTTGTGTAGCTTGATCTGCTTGGGGGACAACCTGGCGGTAGGATCAGAATCTATCTCTGGTGCATGAGGGGGCGTTTTGGAGCCTACTACCTCTGATGGGACACCTCTTGCAGCCTTGAGGCAGGGGGAAGGGCTTGGACTTGCCTCTACTGGATGTGCCTCCCCATGGGAGGCCTTCCTTTCTTGTGAGTGGGAATGGGAGGTGGGTTGGAAGGGGAAGGCTGGGGGGCTGGAAGAGGGAAGAGGGGAATCTTTGATTGGTGTGTAAAATGAATGAAAAAATTCTTAATAAAAAAGGGGAGAAAAAGGGAAAAAAAGAAGAAAAAGTTGTTTCACTAATGGGTCAAGGAAGAAATAAAGAAAGAAATTAAAGACTTCCTAGAGATCAATGAAAACAAATATACTACATACCCAAACTTGTGGGACACTATGAAAGCAGTGCTAAGAGGAAACTCATAGCACTAAATGACCACATGAAGAAGTTGGAGAAATCTCACACTAGTGACTTAACAGCATACCTAAAAGCTCTAGAACAACAAGAAGCAAAGTCACCCAGAAGGAATACATGCCAGGAAATAATCAAATTGAGAAGAACAATAGAAACAAATCAATACAATAGAATCAATACAATAGAAACAAAGAGAACAATACAAAGAATCAATGAAACAAAGAGTTGGTTCTTTGAGAAAATCAACAAGATAGACAAGCCCTTATCCAGACTAACCAAAAGGCAGAGAGAGAGCATCCAAATTAGCAAAATCAGAAATGAAAAGGGAGATATAACAACAGACAATGAGAAAATCCAGAGAATCATCAGGTCATACTTCAAAAACCTGTACTCCACAAAACTGGAAAATCTAAAAGAAATGGACAATTTTCTGGATGGGTACCACATACCTAAGTTAAATCAAGACCAGATAAACAATTTAAATAGACCAATAAACCCTAAGGAAATAGAAACAGTCATTAAAAGTCTCCCAACCAAAAAAAGCCCAGGATCAGATGGTTTCAACACAGAATTCTACCACATATTCAAAGAAGAGTTAATACCAATAATTTGTTCCACACAAGAGAAACAGAAGGAATGTTACCAAACTCCTTCTATGAGGCTACAGTTACTCTGATTCCCAAGCAAACAAAGATTCAACAATGAATAAGAATTACAGACCAATCTCCCTCATGAACACTGATGCAAAAATACTCAATAAAATACTGGCAAACAGACTTCAAGAACACATCAAAACAATTATCCACCATGATCAAGTAGGCTTCAGCCCAGTTTGTTCAACATACAAAAGTCTGTCAATGTAATATATCATATAAACAACCTTAAAACACACACACACACACACACGATCATTTCATTAGATGCTGAAAAGGCCTTTGACAAAATCCAACACCCCTTCATGAAAAAGGTCTTGGAGAGATCAGGAATACAGGGAACATACCTAAACATAATAAAGGCAATTTACAGCAAGCCAAGAACCAACATCAAATTGAATGGAGAGAAACTCAAAGCAATTCCACTAAAATCAGGAATAAGACAAGGCTGTCTGCTCTCTCCATACTTATTTAATATAGTACTTGAAATTCTAGCCAGAGCAATAAGACAACAAAAGGAGATCAAGGTGATACAAATTGGAAAGAAGTCAAACTTACACTATTTGTAGATGACAAGATAGTATATATAAGTGACCCCAAAAATTTGACCAAGGAACTCTTACAGCTGATAAACACCTTCAGTAATGTGGCAGGATACAAGATTAACTAAAAAAAAATCAGTAGCCCTCCTATATACAAATGACAATTGGGATGAGAAAGAAATCAGAGAAACATCACCCTTTACAATAGCTACAAATAATATAAAATACCTTGGGGGTAACTCTAACTAAGCAAGCAAAGGACATGTATGACAAGAACTTTAAGTCTCTGAAGAAAGAAATTGAAGAAGATATCAGAAAAGGGAAAGATCGCCTATGCTCATGGCTAGGTAGGATTAACATAGTAAAAATGGCATTCTTACCAAAAGCAATGTACAGATTCAATGCAATTCCCATCAAAATCCCAACACAATTCTTCACAGACCTGGAAAGAACAATACTCAACTTCATTTGGAAAACAAAAAACCCAGGATAGCCAAAGACTCCTGTACAATAAAACAACCTCTGGAGGCATCACGATCCCTGACTTCAAGCTCTACTATAGAGCTATAGCAATAAAAACAGCTTGGTACTGGCATAAAAACCAACATGTGGACCAATGGAACTGAACTGAAGATACTGACATTAATCCCCACACCTATGAACATATGATTTTTGATAAAGAAGCCAAAACTGTACAATGGAAAAAAGAAAGCATCTTCAACAAATGGTGCTGGCATAACTGGATGTCAACATGTAGAAGACTGCAAATAGATCCATATCTGTCACCATGCACAAAACTTAAGTGCAAGTTAATCAAAGACCTCAACATAAATCCAGTTACTCTGAACCTGATAAAAGAGAAAATAGGAAGTAGTCTTGAATGCACTGGCACCTGAGATCACTTCCTAAATATAACACCAGTAGCACAGACACTGAGAATGACAATTAATAAATGGGACCACCTGAAACTGAGAAGCTTTTGTACAGCAAAGGACACGGTCAACAAGACAAAATGACAGCCTATAGAATAGGAAAAGGTCTTCATCAATCCCACATCTGACAGAGGGCTGATATCCAGAATGTATAAATAACTCAAGAAACTAGACACCAAAATACCTAACAGTCGAATTAAAAAATGGGCTATAGAGCTAACCAGAGAATTCTCAACAGAAGAAGCTCAAATGGCTGAAAGAGATTTAAGGAATTGTTCAACATCCTTAGTCACCAGGGAAATGCAAATCAAAACAACTCTGAGATACCATCTTATACCTGTCAGAATGGCTAGGATCAAAAATACTGAAGACAGCTTATGTTGGAGATGATGTGGAGCAAGGGGAATACTCCTACACTGTTGGTGGGAATGCAAACTTGTACAGCCACTTTGGAAATCAATATGGCACCTTCTCAGAAAATTGGGAATTAATCTCCCTCAAGGCCCAGCTATACTACCCTTGGGCATATACCCAAGGAATGCTCAATCATACCACAAGGACACATGCTCAACTATGTTCATAGCAGCATTATTCATAATAGCCATAACCTGAAAACAACCTTGATGCCCCTCAACTGAAGAATGGATAAGGAAATTGTAGCACATATACACAGTGGAGTACTACTCAGCAGTAAAAAATAATGACATCATGAAATTTGCAGGCAAATGGATGGAACTAGAAAATGTCATCCTGAGTGAGGTAAACCAGACTCAGAAGGCAAACATGGTAGGGACTCACTCATAAGTGGATACTAGATGTAAAGCAAAGGATAACCAGACTATAACCCATAGCTCCAGAGAAGTTAGCTAACAAGGAGGACCCTAAGAGGGACACATAAATCGACCAGCAAAGGCAAAATAGATGAGATCTCCATGAATAAACTGGGGGTGAGGGGTGGACAATGGAGGGTAGGGGATAGGGCATGAGAACATAATGGAATGGGATGGTCAAGTTGGAACAGGGATGGAGTGGGAAAGCAATTAAAGAGATACCATGATAGAGGGAGGTATCGTGGGGATAGAGAGAAACCCAGTGCTAGGGAAGTTGCCAGGAATCCCCAAGGATGACCTCAGCTTGGACTACTAGAAATAATGGAGAGGGTGCCTGAACTGAAGTGGCTTACCCCAGTGATCAGATCAGTGAATACCCTAATTGTCATCACAGAGCTTTGCTCCAATGACTGATGGGAGCAGATGCAGAGATCCACAGCCAAACACCAGGTAGAGCTCTGGGAGTACAGTCAAAGGGTGAGAAGAGGGATTCTATGAGCAAGTGCATCAAGATCATGATGGGGAAACCTGCAGAGACGACCAAAACAAACTAGTGAGAACTCATGAAAGTTGCATCAATGGCTGTGGAGCCTGCATGGGACAGGTCTAAGCCCTCTGCATGGCAAGACAATTTTGTAGCTTGATCGGCTTGGGGGGCCCCCTGGTGGTAGAATCAGAATTCATCCCTGGGGTATGAGTGGTCATTTTGGAGCCTACTACCTCTGATGGGACACCTCTTGCAGCCTTGAGGCAGGGGGAGGGCTTGGATTTGCCTCTACTGGATGTGCCTCCCCATGGGAGGTCTTGCCTTCTTGTAGGGGGAGAGTGGGGGGGAGTTTGGAAGGGGAGGCTGTGGGTGGGAGGAGGGAAGAGGGGGATCTTTGGTTGGTGTGTAAAAATTTTCTTAATAAAAAGAAGAAAAAAAAACTTAACAGAAAACCAAAGGATTATGAAATTAGTAACAATAGAATAGTCACTAATTTAGTTTTTCCTCTGCCCCTTATCAGGTGGCTCTTCTGACATGAGACAGAGATTTTGGATTTTACTTTAACAAGCATGCTTAGGTTGAGAGAAGGAGAGAGCCACACTCCACATCCAAAGCTAACTTTAATTTTCAATTGGACTGGGACTACAAAAATATCATTTGCATTATATGTCTGTAGAGAACAGCAGAAACAAACATTAAGGAAAATTTCTGAAATTTTATCCTATTGGAGATGTGATATACCAATAGGCCAATTTACTCTTTTTCTTGGGACATTTTTTCTGGATGATTTGTCCTTTTTCATCACATGTCTTATTTTTCCAGTGTTCTTCAGATTTCTTAACTAGATGACTTCATTCTCCTGAAAAGCCAAAAACAAAACCCTTCCCCAACCCTAATTTTTGGGGAGGTTCCCTTTTGGCAGGTTATATCTGATCAAATGAGAAGCATTTGTTAGTCATATAAGTTAGTTTAGATTGAAAGGTCATGCTGTTTGATGAACTACATCTTCTAATCAAGAGGTCTCTCTTATTCAAATCTAATCTCTTTCATATTTGCTTTATGGTTTCTCCTGAAAGTTTTTTTTTTTTTTGTTTTGTTTTTTCGAGACAGGGTTTCTCTGTGTAGCTTTGCGCCTTTCCTGGAACTCACTTGGTAGCCCAGGCTGGCCTCAAACTCACAGAGATCTGCCTGCCTCTGCCTCCCGAGTGCTGGGATTAAAGGCGTGCGCCACCACCGCCCGGCCCTCCTGAAGGTTTTATCTTCTGTAGCTGTTCTATCAGACAGAGCAGTATGTTTTTTTTTTTTTTTACACTAGGCATTAGGTTCTTAAATTGTTCTGAGAAGGAGTTTCCTCTACAATGACAGGAAACAACTGAACTGATTTTGACATGGGAGCCTGCAAGAGGCTCCTCAAAGCATTTCCTAATGGCAAAGGATTACCTTGACTGTCCCTTGTTGATTTACATTCGTTAGTCCAATGCCTTTGCCAGACCTTCTGCATACTCCAGAAGGGAGGGCTGTTCTGTTGGAATTATTCTCAGAAAAAAACATTGTTTCTAAGATTGCCCTGTTTACAATCCCTTTTTAGGTGACCTTGTATACTGCAATTGAAACTCCTGACATTTCAATTTTTCTTCAAACTCCTGGAAATCACCTCTCCTTTCCAAGCATCATCATGATTATGAGATTCAATATTGATTGTATCTGGGATTCATTCTTCCAAGGCTGCTGATCTTGTCTTTACTGGCATAATTACCCTTTTGCATTTGGTATTAGCATTTTCAAAAGCCAGAGATTCAATTATTATTTGTCTAGCTTCTGAATTTGGTATCATTCTAGTTACTGCTGAAGACAATCTTTGTAAGAAATCAGTGGTTTCTTTTCTCTTTTCTTTTTTTTCCTTTTTTTCTTTTTCAAAACAGGGTTTCTCTGTGTAGCCTTGGCTGTCCTGGAACTTACTCTGTAGACTAGGCTGGCCTTCAACTCACTGAGATCTACCTTCTTCTTGATTTCTGGGATTAAAAGCATGTGCTATCACTGCCTGACAAGTGAAGGTTTCTTTTGGGCGCTGTAAAAGTTTTTGTAAATGACTCAATTCTCTTTCCTAGTTCTTTAGCTCTGTCCCAAGCAATCTAGGCTGCTGTGTGACATAAAGCCAGGGTGTGGCCATCATATAGAGATTGCCTTTCTACATTAGCCATAATCTCTCTCCAAGAAGTTGGTCTTGGGAGATTTCCATACCTCTAGCCCTACTTCATTGTTCAATGGTCTTAGCCTCATCTTTCCATTAGGACTTCCACTGTAACTGAGGACCAGGTTCCAAGACTGCTGTAACCAATATCTCCAGTCTTGAGGGATAATTCTACTACAAGTTGACCATGAGTTTAACATCTGCTTCACAAAAGCTGAATGCATGCCATATGAGACTATTGCTTCCTTGAATCTCCTCAAATCTAACATTTGCACAGGAGTCCTTTCAGCTCTTGGACAGCCTTGGGGATAACTATCATTTGGCAGTTCCTGTAAGGTTACTTATAGTGGTATTCTATTTGTACTGAAATGTGATTTTATTTGTATGTTAATAAATAAAGTTGCCTAGGGGTCAGAGCTATTAGCAAGCCATAGCGAAAGCCAGGGCGGTGGTGGTGGTGCACGCCTTTAATCCCAGCACTTGGTAAGCAGAGCTAGGTAGATCTCTGTGTGTTCAAGGATAGAGCCAGCATTGGAGACACACGCCCTTAATCTCAGTACCAACCATAGAAAACCTGGGAGGTCTGTACAGAGAGACCTTGACGAGACAGCCACGTAATTGGGTTTATAACCAATGAGAAGGAAGAACCAGAACTCTTTTTAAGACGAACGCACAGGAAATACCTCCCTTTTTTTGGAGAGCTCTCTTGGCGGGAGAAGTTAGCTGGCGGAAAGAGGGTAAGGCTTCTAGCTCTGACCTCTTGGGCTTTCACCTTTACATTGGCTCTGTGTTTCTTATTTAATAAGGCGGTCGGTTACATCTACAGTTACTGGATAAATTAAAGTTGGTTGTTTGAAAACCTTAGGCTGTTCCTCTCTACCCTTGTAATGCAACACTGGAATTGGTTCTCCTTTAAATTCCTCTGTGTGGGTCTGAATATCTCTATGGTCTGTTTTAACAAGTTTTTCTAAAAGTTTTATCTTTGCATTCATATTAACAAACTTTTTACATGGTAAAACAAAAATGATAAAACACATAATATTTATAATTGACATTATGTAAATTAATTATCCTCTCATTTAGTTGCTCCATTTTCAAACCGCCCTTCCTATTATCATACAGAGACCTAACTCCCTCCATTGTAATAGTGTTTCCCAGGTTTTTTTCCAGGCATTTTTCTCTTTATTTTTTTTTAAAGGTTTACTTGTTTATTCAAAGTTTTTTTCATTTTACATACCACCCACTGTTCCCCCTCCCTCCCCTTCTCCCACTCTCCCCCTCTCACCTCCCCCCATCCTACCCCACCCACTTATCATAGGGGGTAAAACCTTCCTTAGGTAATCAACATAGGCTGGCATACCAAGTTGTGGCAGGCCCAAACCCCTCCCACCTGCATCAAGGCTGAGTAAGGCATGGCACCATAGGGTATGGGCTCTAAAAAAGCCAGTTCATGTACTCAAGATGAGTCCTGGTCTTATTGTCAGGGGTCTCACAAACAGATCAAGCCACACATCTCACCCTCATTCAAGGGGCCTAGTGTGGTCCTATGCAGGCTCCCCAGCTGTCAGTCCAGAGTCTGTGGTCAGCTGTCTCTGTGGTTTTCCCCATCATGATCTTGTCCCCACCCCTTGCTCTTATAGTCCCTCCTCCCTCTCTTCAACTGAACTCTAGGAACTTGGCCAAGTGCTTGGCTGTGGGTCTCTGCATCTGCTTCCATCAGTTGCTGAATGTAAGTCCTACAATGACAATTAGGATAGTCACTGATCTGAGTACAGGGGAAGGCTAGTTCAAGCACCCTCTCCACCATTGCTGAGTCTTAGCTGGAAATAAGCTGAAATTTCCTTGTGGGTTCCTGGAAATTTCCCTAGCACCAGATTTCTCCCTAACCCTGTCATGGCTCATTCATTCAAGATATCTCTCTCATTGTTCTCCCTCTCCATCCCTCTCTGAATCCAACCATCTCAAGCCCTCATGTTCCTACCCCCAATCACCTCTCTTCTACTCCCCACTCCCAGTTTACCCAGGAGATCTTAACCCTTTCCCCTTCCTGGGGCAATACATGCATGTCCCTCTCAGGGTCCTCCTCTTTACCTAGCTTCTCTGGGGCTGTGGATTGTAACCTGGTTGTCCTTTGCTTTGCATCTAATATTCACTTATGAGTGAGTACATACCATGTTTGTCCTTCTGGGTCTGGGTTACCTCACTTAGGATTTTTTTTCCTAGTTCCATCCATTTGCCTGCAGATGTCATGATGGCACTATTTTTAACTGCTGGGTAATACTCCTTTGTGTAAATGTACTACATCTTCTTTATCCATTCTTCGGTTGAGGGGCATCTAGGTTGTTTACAGGTTCTGGCTATTATGAATAGGTCTGCTATGAACATAGTCGAGCAGATGTCCTTGTGCTGTGGTTGAGCATTCCTTGGGTATATGCCCAAGAGTGGTATTGCTGGGTCTTGAGGTATGTTGATTCCCAGTTTTCTGAGATACCACCATACTGATTTCCAGAGTGGCTGTACAAGACTGCGCTCCCAACACAAAGCAAATCTCAACAGATACAAAAAAAAATTGGAATAAATGCCTGTATTTTATAGGATCACAATAGCTTAAAGTTAGAATTCAACAATAATACAAATTACAGAAAGCCTACAAACTCATGGAAATCGAACAATGCTCAACTGAATCATCAATGGATCAAAGAAGAAATAAAGAAAGAAAGACTTTCTAGAATACAACAAAAATGAATGCACAACATACCCAAACTTGTGGGATACCATCAAAGCAGTGCTAAGAGAAAAGTTCATAGCAGTAAGTGCCCACATAAAAAAAGTGGAAGAATCTCACACCAGTGACCTAATGGCACACCCCAATGCTCTAGAACAAAAAGAAGCAAAGTCACCCAGGAGGAGCAGATGACAAGAAATGAGCAAATTGAGAGCTGAAATCAATAAAATAGAAACAAAGAGAACAATACAAAAAATCAATGAAACAAAGAGTTAGTTCTTCGAGAAAAACAAGATAGACAAACCTTTATCCAAACTAACCAAAAAGCAGAGAGAGAATATCCAAATTAACAAAATCAGAAATGAAAGGTGGACATATAACAGACACTGAGGAAATCCAGAGAATCATTAGGTCATACTTCAAAAACTTGTACTCCACAAAATTGGAAAATTTAAAAGAAATGAACAATTTTCTGGATAGGTACCACATACCAAAATTAAATCAAGATTAGATAAACAATTTAATTAGACCTATTACCCCTAAGGAAATAGAAGCAGTTATTAAAGCTCTCACAACCAAAAAAAGCCCAGGGTCAGATTGTTTCAGTACAGAAATCTACCAGAATATCAAAGAAGAGCTAATATCAATACTCCTGAAATTGTTCTGAACAATAGAAATAGAGGTAACTTTGCTAAACTCTTTTTACGAGGCTACAGTTACCCTGATACTCAAGCCACACAAAGACACAACTAGGAAAGAGAACTACAGGCCAATGCCCTCATAAACATTGATGCAAATATACTCAACAAAATACTGGCAAACCGAATCCAAGAACATATCAAAAAAAAAAATCACCCACCATGATCAAGTAGGCTTCATCCCAGAGATCCAGGGATGATTCAACATATGAAAATCTGTCAATGTAATCCACCATATAAACAAACTGAAAAACAAACAAACATGTGTTTCCCATTTTGTAATGTGGGAAAAACTTCTCTCTTTTAACTAATTCCTCCCTTCTTAAACTCCCAATTGTCTCACCAAATCGACCAACAATGACAATTCAGATGATGATGAAATGTGGGGCTGACAGCTCTATGTAGAACAGTAGAAACCTGAGAGGTTTTCAAAGCAGCTACCTAGTGTGGCATCAGCCCGAGGAGGGGGTCCTGGGAAAGTTCAAACCCACTGGGAGAGGAGAAGCCAAAGGACCAGATGTCTGCATGGGGGAATACGCAAAACGGCTAACTCCTGTGCCTTTTTGGAGCTCAAAATCCTATGGAGTTTGCTGAAGGTAGGTTGCAACAGAAAACTCCCAACTCACTCAGAGGCTTGAGGAAAAGAAAGGAAAACCTTAGCTGGCGGAGGGAGTAGTGATTCCAGCTGTGTGCAGCCCCGGTGTTTGCCAGTGGCTGCAAAGTGACAGGCAAGTGGCTTTTTCATAAGTTTGTGCCCCACAAGTTGGATGTCAGATGTAGTGTGAATTTTTTTTTTTCTCCCCCGAGAAAGGGAGTCCTGGCTGTCCTGGAACTCACTCTGTAGACCAGACTGGCCTCAAACTCACAGAGATCCAACTGCCTCTGCTTCCCAAGCGCTGGGATTACAGGCGTGTACCACCACCATCTGGCCAATAAATCTTTTTCTTTTTCTTTCTGTTTTTTTTAAAGACTTTGTGACAGGTTTTTTTTTTTATTATGTATTTATTTATTATGCAGACAGATATGTCTGCATATCTGCCTCCATGCCAGAAGAGGGCACTAGAATTCATTACAGATGGTTGTGAGCCACTAAGTGGTTGCTGGGAATTGAACTCAGGACCTCTGGAAGAGCAGCCAGTGCTCCTAACCTCTGAGCCATCTGTAGTATGAATTCTAATTGGTCTTAATAACAAAAATCTGGAGCCAGATGTCAGGATAAATGCTGAAAGATCAGGTAGCAAGACAAAAGAGCAAGCCACAGCCACCTCTTACCTTGCCAACTCCTCAGCCTGAAAGGGAGGCCAAGCACCTGTCTCTACTCACCTTATAGTCCTCTCTCCTCCCAGCCATATCACTTCCTGTTTCTTCCTCCCTAGTGCTGGGATTGGAGGCGTGTGCCTCCCAAGTACTCTGAGAGATAAAAGGCATGAGATCCAAAGTGCTGGGATTAAAGGTGTGAGCCACCACTGGCTGGCCTCTGTGGTTAACTAGTGGCTAGCTCTGCAGTCTGATTTCCAGGCAAGCTTTATTTGTTAGAGCATAAACAAAATATCACCACACATGCATGAACACATAAGCACACACACACACACACACACACACACACACACACACCCCTAAAATGAATCTTTTAAATAAAAAGTCATGTCTCCCCAGCGTAAATAAATATAATAGCGACAACTATTTGTAAATACAAACAAACTGCTGGACTTATCAACCTAATAAAAATATCCTTTAAAAATACAGAGAAAACATTCTTTTTTATTAATTTTTTTCCATTTATTTTACATACCAACCACAGTTTCTCCTACCCCTCTCCTCTGATTCCTTTCCCTTACCTACCTTCTACACCCCACATCTGTTGGAATTCCTGGCCACTCTCCCTTGGCCACACGACCACACATGCGCTGTCCAGTGGCCAAGCAAGAGGCTTAGTCATCCTAGGGCTTTCCCTCCTATGTCACCCATGCACTGTGTGGTCACATAATTTGCACACAGCGTGATCACGTGGTAATCTATGCACATGCATGGTGTAGCTACATAAGCCCTTATGCGCATGTGCGGGGGAATCCATAAAAAGCAGGTCACACACTCCTCCCCACTCTTCTTCCTCTCTCTCCTTGCACGACCATTTCCATAGGCCTCGGCACATCTTTCCTTAATAAACTCTTACTGTGGGCTTTGTTGTGCGCTGTGGCTTTTCTTGCACAGTAAACAGCACCACTTAATGAATTAACACAGCATCGCATAATCACAACTAACATTGGTGCCAAGACGAAGCATGTCCTCCCAGCACTCTGTGTCCAGTTCCCTGAACCGAGGTTTTGCCCTATTGATGACTGCCCACTTTTTCATTTGCTCAGCCACCAGACTGCTTCGCACAACACCGGCTGCTTCAATTGGTGAGTTCTCCATTTCCAGTCAGCGTAAACTGGCTTCAATCCTTAGCCATTTTCCAAACTGCAGCCTGAGGTATATTTCTCGCTGTCGGATCCCTGGGGGGTGCTCAGGCTGCCCACACACCACCTCAATCTCTCGCTTGATGAAGCATTGAATGCTTCAGACCCCCAGGCGGTCCTCATGCTGCTTACGCCCTGGCCCTCACACCTCTGCTTGAGGAGGCGTAGGGTGAATTGTGCCAATCACAGATCCTTCCTTGATCTCGGGGATGCGTGAGATTATGATCTTGTTTTTTTATTTTTTAAATTTTTTTCTCTCTGCTGCAGTCATGGGACATAAGGCTTCCCCCTCTTAGTCCTACTCCTCCCCTGAGAAGTTCCTTAAATATCCCTTAGATAACAATAAAAATGACCACCTAATGGCTCCCTGCACCCCGATATTTCATGGGAATTATATAACTTCTGCCAGCAAATGAGCAAATGAACAGAGTTACCTCATCCCCAAGCTTTGTGTACCAAAGCTTTTCCCTCCCTCCTTGATTCCTTCTCTCCTGCTCATGTGCTCCTAGCCATGCAACCTGAATCTGAGGAATCTCTGACTCCAAGGAACCTCCGCTTACCTGACCTACTGCTCCTGCTCCTTGAGCATCTGCCCTTTCGGCTCCGCCCCTAATCCCCTCCTCCTCTCCGGTATGGGGCAGGTCGCTTCAACAGCCCCACTCTGGCTCCCACCTTCACTCTTCTGTCACTCATTCTTGAGCTGCCCTGAGGAGCACAGGCAGGTCTGGGAGCAGGCTAGGACACATGCAAATGAGTTTCAGCAAACTAATTCTGCCCATCCAGCCAGAGCTGAGGTGGTTCCCGATCAGGACCCACATTGGGATTATAATGGCCTGGGTGGCTCTCTAGCTAGAGATCAGTTTATAACCTGCCTCCTGGCAGATCTTCCTAAGGCTGCCCTCAAACCAGTGAACTATAAAAAGCTAGAAAACTTAATTCAAGGTAAGAAATAAAATCCATCTCCTGTCTCCCAGAGCTTCCCCTACATCAGGGCTAAACTTAAGCATCTGGAGAGTAGCCCTCCCACAGGCAGAAGTCTTAGCAGTGGCATTTAAGGTGTACCATGGGAGAGATGAGAAAGTCCATAAACAGAACTGCCAAATGCTGACACAAGCTATCTGACTGGCAGCCCGAAGCCTCCAGGTCCCTGTTTTAAATGTGATAGAGAAGGCCACTGGGCTTGTGGGTACCCTGCCCCACATGGGCTACCATCTGGGCCTTGTCCAAAGTGCCACCAAGAGGGGCATTGGTCACCTGACTGCCCCCATACACTTAGAGGCATGGGGAAATCAAACCAAGACCACCCTCCAGTGACTTCCTAGGCTTGGTCATGGGTGAGTATTGAAGGTGCCATCTGTCACAGGCAACCCAGGATAGCCATTGCAATATTGGGGTGATCCATTTCCTTCCTTTTGGATACTGAGCCACTCAGTCCTGAAGGAGTTTTGGGGTCCCACCTCTCCTCATTTCCCTATTGTCAAGGTAGAGGGACAGCCTTACCCACCTCACCAGACCCTGCCACTTAATTGTATTTTCGGGGGTATCCCTCTCACCCACACATTTTTAGTTGTGCCAACCTGCTCTGTGCCCCTAATGGGAAGAGATTTTCTAGCTAAGGTAGGAGCTTTTATTTCATTTGCTCCCCCCCATTTGCCTTATTACAGACTCATCAGCTTCAAGACACCCTCCTGTCTCTACTGACCATATTCTGTGACATCAACTTCCCTCTGTGTCTCTAATAACATATTTAAATCTCTAATTAACTACTCAGCTAATTGTTACAGGACCACCATAGAGCCAGAGGCCAAGGACCATCAATTATATCCAGGTGGTAAGGAACAGTAACAGTTCAGAGGTATTTACACCCTCAGACTCAAAAGGGTTGGGACTCTGCTAAACTACTAAAGAAAACAGGTGCCTTGAGGTTTGTCTTAGATAAGACTTATCTCAGGTAAAAATTAAAAGCATGTTCCAAGTCTCTCAGTCTCTCTCTCTCTCTCTCTCTCTCTCTCTCTCTCTCTCTCTCTCTCT
>CABHPP010143228.1:20805-40161 GCA_902168425.1 Peromyscus attwateri
CTCTCTCTCTCTCTCTCTCTCTCTCTCTCTCTCTCTCTCTCTCTCTCACACACACACACACACACACACACACACACACACACACTAACCAATATAGCAGAGTACCAAACATTATAATATAATGGCTACCAACTCAAGATTTTAAATTCCCTGTGGCTGCTTCTTAACATGTTTGAAAATTCTGCTGAGATCCAGAGCCAGCTTGAATCCGCCTGGACAGGTCGTATCCACTTCAGCAGCACCTTGTCAGATCCAAAGAGACACAGAGCCTTAAACAGTGAAAGGTGTTGGATGATTCCCAAAGCAGCTGACAACCTACTACCTCAGGATGTCTGGCTACCCCAAAAGCCCCCTTCCCTACCCCCAAGAGTTAACCAATGCCCACAGAGCCAGCAGGAAGCAATTTCAGGAAACACAGCAACCCTATTCCTGTTCATCTGCCATTTTTTATAGTAAGCAAAGCATCTGGAATGTTGGAATTCCTGGCCATTTCCCCAGCTACATGACCACACATGCGCTATCCAGTAGCCAAGCAAGAGGCTTAGTCATCCTGGGGCCTTACGTCCTACATAATCCATGTGCTGTGTTTTGTGCACATAATTTGTGCACAGTGTGATCATGTCATAATCTACGCACATGCATGGCATAGCTATGTAAGTCCATATGTACATGTGTGGGGGAATTCATAAAACACAGGTCACAGACTCCGCCCTTCTCTTCTTCCTCTCACTCCTTGCATGACCATTACCATAGGCCTAAGCACATTTTCCTTAGTAAACTCTAATAGTGGGCTTTATTGTACCTTGTGGCTTTTCTCTCATAGTAAAACAGCACCATATAATAATAACTAACACCATCCACTCCTCCTCTGCCTCCATTCAGAAAGGGTCAAGCCCCATGGGAGAAAGTATTTTTTTTTACATTGTCTAGAGAATTTTATATATGAGTCCTGTATTTACATCATTTCCACCTTTCTCTCTCCTCCCTCCACTCCTCCAATGACCCCACCCCCTCTCAACTTCATGACTTCATCCTGCTAAGCCCACTTAGTGTTGCTTGGGTGTGTGTACATCAATTTAGGGGTGATCACTTGCGGGTGTGTCAACTCACAGTCCACAAGCCACACTAAGTCAAGGGCAACTCTGAATTATGCCCGACACAAAATCATAGACTTGTTTAAAACATTCTAAGTTTGGGACTTTGGGAAAAATACAGTTTCTTGTAACTCAATTTGGTTCTAGGGCATGACTTTTGTAGATGACGATGTTGTCACACAGTGTCAAAGAGCTGGTCTCAGATGCATATTTGACACTTTCACCATTAGCACATCCAACTTCTTTCTCTGGACATCTCCCTCCCCAAAACTTTTCAAAAATGACCCATCATTTTAAAATAAAGTCTCTCAGTTGACTTTTGCTGTCAAAATGTCTTCATTTCACAAGACCAACTTGTGCATGCCAGAATAATCAGGAGGCAAAGTCTAAAAATCTCTGGAGAAAACCAATATTTGTTCTACCTCCCTATTTCTGCTTGAACTCAACTAATGTCATGATAGCGAGGCGCAGGGGAAATGAGTGCATCCAAAAGGTCATTTAGCCAGGATGAACTGGGTTCATGACTTAGAGCTGTAGACCATTAATTAAGACAAGGGCTCCCTGGATAAGCAGCAAACAGAAAGTCAGCAGCTACCAATCACTTCTTCTATTTTCTTTAAACTACATTTCCTTGTTTATTGGATGATCATGACATGGTGTGTGTGGAGGTCAGAAGACAATGTTGAGGGCTTAGTTCTTGACCTTCACCATGGGATCCCCAGGGACAGATCAAGTCCTTAATTTAGGCACCAATTGTCTTTACCACTGAGCCACAACGCCACCCACACCATTTTTAATATGACAAAATTATGCTATAACATAGCTGTCCTACATAGCTGTCTTCCTTGGGGTTTCTATCACTGTGAAGAAATATCATGACCATGGCAACTCTTAGAATGGAAAATCATGTAACTGGGGTGGCTTACATTTTCAGAGGTTTAGTCCATTTTCATCATGGTGCAACATGGTGGCTTGCAGGCAGACAGGGTGATATGCAGGTAGACATGGTGCTGGAGGCAGACCTGAGATTCCTGCATCTCCACCCAGAGGAAAATAGTGTGTCTCACTGGGCATGGCTTGAGCATATCTGAGACCTCAAATCCCACCTCCACAGTGATAGACTTCCTCCAACACCACACCTACTCCAGCAAGGCCACACCTCCTAATAGTGCCACTCCCTTTGAGATTATGTGGGCCAATTACATTCAAATTACCACAGTAATTTAGAGGGACAATTTTGCATAGCGTACAGTCACCTGACGAAGGAATCTCAGTAAAGGGATTTTCCAGAGCACATCAGCCTGTGGGTATGTCCTGGGGGGATTGTCTTGATTATCAGTTAATGTATTAGAGTTCAACCAATTTTGGGCAGCTTCATTCCTTAGGCAGATGGTCCTGGCCTGTATGGGAAAGCTAGCTAAACATGAGTGTGAGCACTCCAGCAAACAGCATTCCTCTATGGTTTCTGCCTAAAATCCCTGCTCATGTTCCTGTCCTGACTTCCTTCAGAGATAGGCTGTAACCAGTAATCGGAAATAAACGACATTTCTTCCCAAAGTTAGTTTTGTGTTTTATCACAGTGATAGAAAGCAAAACTAGGATGATAGCCCAGAATAGCATGAGACTCACTATGTTGTCCAGGCTGGTCTCAAACTTATGGTCCTCTTCCCTCAGACTTTTCTATGCTGGCATTATAGCCTATAGTCACCTCATCCAGCTTGCATCCATTTTTGCATTCAGTTGGAAAGAGTACCTAAGGTAACAAGTGACTATTGTGCCTGCCATTCACAGTGATTTTTCCAGGGGTTCTTCCCAGCCTAGATCAGGCCCTGGTACTCTAGTCTTATCTTGTGGTTCTCTCTAGAATCTTGAGCCTCTTCTGTTTCTCCAAATTGAGTCTTCACTTACCCTGAACTTGGATGCATCTGTGGGGGATTAACAGTAAGATGACATGTGAACAAGACCAGCACAAAGAGAGACATAAGGCCAGGCATGATGGTGAACAGTGAGGCAGAGACAAGTGGATCTCTTTGAGTTTGAGGCCAGCCAGGTCTACAGAGTGAGTTCCAGGTCAGCCAGGGCTACATAGCAAGACCCTGTTTCAAAAGGGAGCATGGTGGGAGACACTGGGTGTGTAACTCACTGCCAGATGTCTTCAGAGGAACCAGGAGCATAGGGAAGGCACAGACCAGAGTATCTGAAGTGGCCTGAGTGTCAGGGGTCACCAGCATGTCCCTCCACATGCTCTACCATGGAATAGTAGTCCAGAAGATAAACAGAGATGGCATTCCAACGTTGTGAGAACAGCCAAGTCTAATGACAACTGTTGTCTTGGTCCATTTTGTGTTGATGTCATAAGTTATTTGAGACTGGCGACTTATTTATAAGGAGCTGACAGGATTGGTGACTGTCACCAAGATGTGATATTGACACCGGGTCAGGTACTCAGTAGAGCACAGAGGGAGGAGACAGACCACCAAGGGAGAAGGAAAGGGACACCTGTGGGAAATGACAGAAGGACTTTCAAGTCGCCACTCCTAGGGAAAATAGCTGAACCTCCGCTGGAGAAGAGGGATTGAGAAAGGAGAAGGAAGGAAACTGCTGTGCATAATGACACAAGGGTGTACACGCTGTGGCTCATGGGAGAAAATGGTGTCTGTTCTTCAAGATTGAGGGAAGAAAAACAGACAAAATGATTATCTGTCCATTTTATTTTTGCTTTTGGTTTGTTTGGGGAAATTTTCTGTTGTTTTTTGTTTTTTTATGTTTCATTGTTTTATTGTTGGGTTGTCTTATTTTTGCATATGTCGATGTGGGGTGCATGCTCACACAGGGTCACATATGTGTGGGTGCATGCCTGTGGAGGTCAGAAGATGCTGTTGGTTGTCTTTTCCCATAGCTCTCCACTCATCTGAGGTCTCTGCATGAACCTAGAGCTCACTAGTCTAACTAGTCTTGCTAGCCAAGTTTGGCCCAGGGATCCTGTCTGGCTGTACCAAAATGTCTGCACACTTTTTAGGATGCTTCTGGGGGTCTGAATTTTGGACCTTAGGTTTGCATACAAGTGTTTTGTCCACTGACTCTAATTCACCTCTTGGTGGATGGGTGTGGGGAGGGTTTGTTTGTTTTTCATTTGCCTAGGTTCTAACACCAGGTATTTCATCAAGTATTTTCTTGGAGTTTCCATCTTTTAAAATAATATTAATTTTTGAAATTTTCATATATTGAATCTTGACCTTATAAACCTCCCACTTCATCTCTCCAGTGCCCTTCAAGATCTCACTCCAGAGAACAGAGCCCAGATAACCCATTCCTTCTCAAAGTTTCCATCCTATTATTTAGAAAGTTCAGGTTTCTAACATTTGAGTTTGGAGGATACACACACACACACACACACACACACACACACACACACACACCCCACAGTGATTCTAACTACTCATTATGCATGTCACTTCATGGTTGCAAGCTAAAGTGTCTGAACCCTAGCCAAGTAGGTGGGACCGGGTAGCCAGTGAGTCTCAGAAATCTGCCTGTCTCTATCTCCCAGTTCTGAGATTACAAGCAAATGTTGCTGTGCTGGCTAGTTTTATGTCAACTTGACACAAGCTAAAGTCATCAGAGAGGAGGGAGCCTCCATTAAGAAAATACCTCCATGAGACTGGGTTGTAGGCAAGTCTGTAATTCATTTTCAGAACTAGTCATTGATGGGAGAGGAATGTGGATTGTGCCATTCCAGGGCTGTGGTCCTGAGTTCTTTAAGATAGCAGGGTGAGCATGCTGTGGAAAGCAAGCCAGTAAGCAGCATCCCTCCATGTCCTCTGCATCGGCTCCTGCCTCCAGATTCCTGCCCTATTTGAGTGATGCTCTGGCTTCCTTCTGTGATGGACTACAATGCAGAAGTATAAGCCAGATAAACCCTTTCCTCTGCAACTTGCTTTTGGTCATGGTGTTTCATCAGAGCAATAGAAACCCTGACTAAGTCAGTCACCATGCTCATTTTTTTCTGGTGGATTTGGGTTATCTAACTCACACATGCAGTGTAAGAATTTTACCAGATGAGCTTGTGCTATTGACATTAAAAATCTGACCCTGAATAGTCAGCAGGAGGCATGAGTCTGGGTAAGGCCGGCAATACATCAGTGGATTCTACAGGTCAGAGTACCAAGTCTTTTCTGTTTGTTTATGGTTTTGAAGACAAGGTCTTGTGTAGTCCAGCCTGCCTTCAAATTTGCTATATAGCTGAGGGTGAGCTTGAACTCCTGATTCTCTAGCCTTGTAGGTACAGAGGTTACAGACATGAGTCATGCAGATCCAGTGCCAAGTCTGATGATATTAAGAGAGAGTGAGACCTTGAAAGAGGTAGAGCCTAAGAAGAGGCCTTCCTTGGGTGTCCGAGCTCTGGCTTCCTGTCTTACCCAAGGAACCTTGAGATTCAGCTCCTTGCTTCCCACCTGATCAACTCTCAGCTGCAACCATGGTTCATATTGGCTTAAGCATGGTTGATTCGGGTGGCAGAGGCATTTCCATAGTGTTTGGTTCTTTCAGAATCACAGAATGCAAGAGCTATGGAATCGTGGAGGCTTCCCCCAACATTTCAAGCAAAGGCTGGGTGGTCAGTCAGATGTCTGCTGCAGGATTGGAGCCTGTAAAGAAGGCCCCCAAATGGGTGATGCCTGTTAGAGGTATGCAAATAGAGCTGAGAGCTGTATCCAAGAAGAGGCAGAGCAACCTGTAATGTGGTGTACCCACCTAGGAAAGCTGCAGCAGGTATAGGAAGCCAGCTCAATCATGTAGGCAACAGCAGAGCCTCTGACAAGCAACATCACTGAGGAAGAGCTGTCCAAGGCCTTGTGACGCTGCTGCAATGTGCATAGCACATCATTCTGGGAGATTTAGGATTTAATGCTTGCCTTGGTAGGTTTTGCCTGCCCTCTCCTTGTACCTTAAAGTATGTAACTACTTGTTTTTCAGTTTTCAGACTGACAGCTAGGCTGTTTGCCATGAGGCTCACAGGAGACTTTGAACTTAGGCTTTTGAGCAATGTTGGAATAAAGCAAGACTTTTGCACTACTGGCATGAAATAAAGGCACTCATGTTCTGATATCAACATGAATATAAGGGCCAAGGACAGAATGCCAAGGTTTGGTTGTGGTTTATTCCTCCATGAGCCTATGTGTGGGAAGCCTGGCTCCCAGTGTTTCAATGTTAAGCAGTAGTGGGACCATTAAGAGAGAGAACCTATTGACTCTAAATTGGACATCTGCATCAACCTCCTCTAAGACTCAGGAACATCAAAGAGGATGGGCACAAAGAATGTAAAGCCAGAGAATGGAGAGGAATGCTATGGACCCTATGTTCCAGACATGACTTAGCTGTTGCATTCACGAACTCACAGCAATTGCCACATCTCATCCTGGGGTGGGTCTCAGAGGGCCCCCCATTTTCTAAGGCTAAAGATGGCTGAGGGAGGAGGAGGATTTTCTTCAGTGCTATAGTGACTACCAAGTTGTCCATGCTCCAGTAAATAGCATTCCACCCACACTCTGGCAAGAAAACTCTAAATAAATTCAGTCAGTCACACACACAAAAACAGACATGAATCGGGAATTGGCTAATGAGGAAGAAGAGGTTTAGCAGGAGAGGATGAAAGAGGTTAACTGGAGCAAGAAATGACCAAAATTCATTATATGCATGCATGAAATTATCAAGGAATAAAGTATGGATGGACAATATTTTAAAAAATATTTTATTTAATATTTACACATGTATGTTTTCCCTTTTTTTGTAATTTCATACATGAGTACTGTATTCACATAATTTCTACCCCTCTTCTACACTCCAATTCTCTCTATGTCCCCACTACTCCCTCTCATGTTCACCACCTGTTCCTCTATAATTATTGCTGTTTTACACACACACACACACACACACACACACACACACACACACACACACACACGTATGTATATCCAACTAAGTCCATTTAGAGTTGCTGATTAGTATATGTGTTCAGGGCTGACCAATTCCAATTGGACGGCCTATCAGGGGGCTCAACCTGGAGAAGACTGATTCTCTCCTCTCAGCACCACTGATTGCCTGTAGCTTTTCCCCTAGGGGTGAGGCCTTGTACAATTTCCCCATTTAAAATGGATGCTAGCTGGTGTTGTCGTTATTGGGGTCTTGTTACAGCAGCCTCAGGGTTGAGATTTCACAGGTGGAGCATCCCTGTCACACATAGAAGTCACCATGCAGCATCAGTTGTCCTGGTCCTCTGGCTCTTACTATGGTTCCTGATCTTTAGGTAGAGGTTGCATTACAAAAGTAATATAAGTATAAAATATAAAACCACCCGATGGTCACTTCCTTTGCATTTGTTGTGTTATGGATCTCTGTAGAAGCCTCCATCTGCTGCAGGAAGAATCTTCTTTGATGAGGGCTGAGAGCTACACTTAGCTGTGGGTATCAGCACTCTAAACCACGAGCCTCCCTCCAGCACCAATTGATATCATCTCATGTGATCTGCAGTGCCAGCTTTAGATCATCAACTGTGCTGTGAAGTGAAAGGATCGGGAGGACAAAGAACTTCCGTTTCCCTGGGCTGGGCGGCCTGCTGAACTTCCTGCTATGGTTAAGCTGTGAGGCAGCCACAGCTCTGAGACTCTGGCTTCTCAGCTCAAGAGAAGCCAATGTGGCGAACACACAAGCTGAAGGGGGTGTGTGGAGGTGGGGGTGGAGCAAGCATAGGTCAGATGACTCGTGGGTGACATGAGCGAAACTAATGAAAGGAGGTGGAAACCCCAGGTATGTGTGCAGAAAACGAGACATCTGAGAGGAACAAGATCTTGCATTTGGCAGCTTTTCCCATGTCCCTGCTGTTCCCTAATGCTGCCATGTGGATGATTTCGGGAACGGGGACACCTGACACAGAAACTCAGGCAGAATATTTCATTTTATATGAAAATAGTCTCTCCTTCTTAGATCTCAAATATCTAGTTTTTGGGCCAGAGAGATGGCTCAGTGGGTAAAGGAGGTGGCTGCTGAGTCTGATGACCTGAGTTTGAGCCCTGATAACCCACTGTCTTAGTTAGGATTTCTATTGCTGTGAAGAGACACCATGACCGCTGCAACTCTTAAAAAGGGAGACATTTAATTGGGGCTTGCTTACAGTTCAGAGGTTTAGTCCATTATCATCATGAGGGGAAGCAAGGCAGCATGCAGGCAGCTACACATGGTGGTGGAGCTGAGAGTCCTTACATCTTGAGCCAAAGGCAACGGGAAATGAACCGACTTGTGGGGACCTCAAGGTCAGCCTCCACAGTGGCACACTTTTCCAATAAGACCACACCTCCTGATAGTGCCACTCCCTTTGGGGACCATTTTCTTTCAAACCACTACACCCACATTGTAGAAAGTTAGAACTGATGCCCACAAGTTTCCTCTGACCTCCAAGGCACCCCATTGTGTTCATGCACATTCACAGAGAGAAACAAATACTAAGTGTAATTTAAAAAACTTTTTTTTTTAGATTTTTAAATTTTGTTTTTTTCTGAGACAGGATTTCTCTGTGTAGCCCTGGCTGTTCTGGAACTTGCTCTGTAGACTAAGCTGGCCTCAAACTCAGAGATTCACCTGCCTCTGCCTCTGGAGTGCTGCGATTAAAGGTGTGTGCCACCACAGCCTGACTATATTTTTAAATTTTTATTTGATGTGTATGAGTATTGTGCCTGCATGTTGTAAGAATCCACCAAACAGCTTAAAATAATAGTAATAATAATTAATAATAATAATAATAATAATAATAATAATAATCACTGTCTAGATATCTGGGTCATACAGGACAGCACCCCGTGCAAAGCTTGTTGGGTTGTATATGGGTGGATGAAGGGGAGGGGGACTTTTTCAGACAGAGGAGGTGCTGACAGAGAGTTAGGAACTTTCAGGGCTTCCAGAGAAACACTTTGGGTTTTTGTTTCTTGGTGAAACCAGGTCAGGTGGGAGGAGAGTCACCGGCATAAGCACTGCCATCCTGGGGCCTGCTTTGGGGACTTAACAGCATGTGCATGCCTGGTGCCCACAAAGGTCCGAAGAGGGCATTGGATCACCCGGAACTGGAGTTATACATAATTGTGAACCACTGTGTGGGTGCTGGCAACTAAACCAGGGTCCTCTTCAAGAGCAGCCAGAGCTCTTAACATCCGAGTTCTCTCTCCAGCTTCTTAACATGTTATTACCTTAGCTACTTTTCTCAGCTCTATGACAGAATACTCGACAGAAAGCTACCTAAGGGAAGACAGGTCTGTTTGGCTCACAGTTCCAGAAGGTACAGTCTATAATGGTGGGAAAGCCTGGTCACTGGAACAGCTTAGTCCATAGTGACAGGAGCTTGTGGCTGGTCACATCATGGAGGGAGTCCGGGAGCAGAGAGCTATACTAGAAGCAGAACTGGCTACAACATTCAAGGCCAGCCCTTGGTGCCCTACAATCTACTTGCTGCTAGGCTCTACATCACAAGGTTCCACGACCTCCCAAGACAGCACCACCGGCTGGAGACCAGGTGTTCAAACACATTAGCCTGAGGGGGACATCTCAGATGCAAACTATAACATCCAGCCAGGGGGAAAAAATCATGGGCTGGGGAGACAGTTTAGTGGGAAAATGCTTACTGCACATTCATGAAGATCTGAGTTTGCATCCCCAGAGCGCATGCGAAGACAGGCATGGTAGTGGAAGTCTACAATCCCAGTTTGCCTATAGTGAGACAAAAGGCAGAGACAGGAGGAGTCCTGGAAGCTTGAGGACTAGCTAGACCGGTGAATGCAGTAGTAAGAAAGAGTCACATCGGTGGGCCTGGACTCATTCGGTTCTGCCCTAGTCTGCTGTATGGTGGAGGAGCGTGCCGTGGCTGCTTGCAGCTGGTGCTCTTTTCAGAGCGGAGTTTCTAGGGTTCTTAGCGCGTGGGACTGAAGTGGTTAGGGTGTCCACCTCACCTGCTCGCTCCTCCTGGGCTGTGGGGTGCTAATTACTCATCAGATCCTGTTTGAGGCACACATCAGGCCTGTAAGTGGGAGCTGGAAGGAACTCTGACCAGATATTTTACAGTTTCTGAATTCTATAAAATGGCATTCTCATAAAGCTTGAATGGACGTCATGGGCTGTGAGCACGCTTGTTCCAAAGATGCCTACACTTGTTACTACATCTTCTGCAAAGCCACCAGGCCGTTGTTTCTATGGGCTGTGTTGCAACTAACTGTCTAAAGTGCAGCAAATAGGGTCTGGGGAGACTGTTTTTCTAGATTAAAACCAAGAGCATTAAAAAAATATTGCTTAAAAAAAAAGGAAGGGAGGGAGGGAGGGAGGGAGGGAGGGAAGGAGGAGAGAGAGAGAGAGAGAGAGAGAGAGAGAGAGAGAGAGAGAGAGAGAGAGGAGTCCCCTTCTCAAAACAAGGTGGAAGGTGTGGGTCAACACTGGAGGTTGTCCTCTGTCCTCTTCATGCACACCACAACGTGTGCACACACAGTCAAGGAAAGAAAGAATCATCCAGGCATGGTGATGCATGTCTGTCATCCCCAGCATTCAGGAAGCTGAGACAGGCATATTGTTTGTTCAGTTCAGCCTGGGCTAAAGAGTGAGTTGTAGGCTATCTTTGGATATTGAAGGCAATACACATTGTACACATGCCAATTAGTTGGTCTTAAGAGTTCTTGATTGTGCTGAGTTTTGAGTGGAAAAACAGAGATGGGAGTGTGCAGTGAAGGGTCAACACAGCCTCCAAAACCTTCACATCCATAGAAAATGAATGACCAAAGTCAGCCAGGTGTGTACTCCATGGGAGGTGGTTTAAGTGAGATGCCCAACATACGTCTCAGGCACTTGAGTATTTGATACTCAGGTGGTGGCTGTTTGGAGAGGATTAGGAGGTGTGGCCTTGCTGGGGGAAATACGCCACTGGAGACAAGCTTTGAAAAGATGTGTGTTGAGGCTGGAGAGATGGCTCAGACGTCAAGAGCACTGGCTGCTCTTCCACAGGTCCTGAGTTCAATTTCCAGCAACCACATGGTGGCTCACAACCATCTATAATTGAGATCTGGTGCCCTCTTCTGGCCTGCAGGGATGCATGCAGACAGAACACTGTATACATAATAAATAAATAAATCTTAAAAAAAGAAGTGTCATCCCAAGCTATCTTTGTTTCCTGCTCTGTAAATGGAGGTGAGCTCTTCTCTAGTACCACGCCTGCCTGCCTACTGCCATGTTCCCCTCTGTGGTGGTGATGGACTCCTATCCCTCTGGAAGCATAAGATCCAAACAAACTCTTCCTTCTTAAGCTGCCTTTGTCACGGTGTTTGATCACAGCAACAGAGACAGCATGCACACATGACACACACCCAATACAGATCTAGGACACCAAGGTTCAGATGGGAGTTTCTGCTATAGATGTCAATGTAGTCTCCACTGGATGTGGAACACGTTCCTCCCTCAAGGCCTGTTGGGACTGAAGTACATCTTCACAAACCTCACAAGACAATACATTTCATAAGTAAGAAATTGAAAATTGGGATTGGAGAGATGGCTCAGCAGTCAAGAGCACTTGCTCCTCTTCCAGGCGACCTGAATTTATTTCTCAGCATCCATGTTGGGCCACTCACAACTGTCTATAACTCTAGCTCCAGGGGATCTGACACACTCTCCTGGCCTCAGTGAGCACCTGCATTCATGAATCAACACAATTTTGTTTATAAAGCCAAATTAAAGAGGCTTCCATTGGCAAAAGAGGAAATATAGTGAGCATCAAATTCTATAACTGTGTAGACTGTTCAATATCAAATGTTTAAACCCATGAATAAACTATAAGCTTTTTTATAACTTATTGCCTAGCACTACAAGTGTAGCAATACCTATTATGAGCAAGGTATGGGTTCCATGCCGAGTATTAAAGGAAAACTGACTGCCTTAACAGGAAGCAACAAGAAGTTGATTGTTGTGAAAACAGGTCAGTAAGGGTAAGAAATCAAACACTCAGCCCACAGTTTTCTTTTAAAAGATTTATTTTTAATTGTGTGTGTGTGTGTGTGTGTCATACATATGTGTGGGTACCTATGGAGGCATCAGACCCCCTAGAGCTGGAGTTATAGTGAGTGCTGGGAACTGAACTTGCATCCTCTGGAAAAGCAGCAAGAACTCTTAATGCTGAACCATCTCTGAGGCCCTCATCCTGCATTTCTTGTAAGGGCTGGAGAGATGGCTCAGCAGGTAAGAGCACCGGCTGTGCAAGCATCAGGATCTGAATTCAAATCCCTAGCTCACAGGTCAACTGTAACCACAGTGCTGTGGTGAGGTGGAAACAGGAAGACTCCTGGGGCTTGCTGGCAAGCCAGCTTAGCCTATTTGGTGAGTTTCTGACCAGTGAAAGGCCTGTCTTACAATCCAAGATGGAGGGCTGGACTGCTCAGTGGTTAAAAACACTGTTCTAGCAGAAGACCCAGGTTCAATTTCAAATCTACATAGTAGCTCATAATTATTCATGACCCCAGTTTCTGAGGAGCCAATGTCTGCCAGGCACACACATGGACATACATAAAGGCAGGCAAAACATATATACACCCATAAAAATAAATTTAAAAACAAGTTTTTGTTCAACAAGATGAGGACAAGATGGCTCAGCAGTAAAGGTGCTTGTCTCCAAGCCTTGATGACCTGAGTTCTATGCCCAGGACCCACATGGTGGAAGAACCAACTTCAAGTTGTCCTCTGACCTACACACACACACACACACACACACGCACGCACGCACGCACGCACGCACGCACGCACGCACACGCATGCATACACACACACACTTGAAGAATTTAACAGCAGGAAAGTCCTTTCATGCCAGTAAATTAATACAAGAAAACAGTTACATCGTCTTTTTTGCTTACATATGTGGTGTCTGGATGTTCACATGTGTGCATGTAGAGGCCCAAGCGTTTCCCTCTCTCTCTACCTTGTATATTGGGATGGATCTCTCCATAAACACAGAGCTGGCTATTTTAGCTAGTCTGGCTAGCCAGCTTGCTCTGGGGACCTGACCCATCTCCACCTCCTGCAACCTGGGATTACAGAGCCATGCCCACTGGGCTCTTATGTGGGTACTAGGGATCTGAACTCCAGTCATTCTGCTTGCACAGCAAACATTTACCTGCTAGGCCGCCGCTCCAGCCCCAGGTTGTCACTTTTAATGCCTACAGACAACCTAACTTTCCTGAGCCAGCACACACATGCCAAATGGGGTTCACCTTGCCCTTGCTGTGCTAGCTGTCAATCTGGCAGTCTAGAGTCCCCTGGGAAGTTTCAATTAGCCACAGTTTAGATCGGATTGGCCTGCAGCCTTACCTGTGGGGAACTGTCTTGATTACACATGAATTGACGTGGGAAGACGCAGGCCACTGTGGCCCACACTGTTCCCTGGTCAGGGGAATCTGGGCCTGTGCTGAATGAGGAGGCTGAGCACAACAGGCACAAGCAAGCACACATTTGTTTTTGTTTGGTTTTTCAAGACAGGTATTCGAGACTGACTGTCCTGGAACTCACTCTGTAGACCAGGCTGGCCTCAAAAACTCAAGAGATCCACCTGCCACTTGCTCTTTATTTTTTAAGATTTGTAAAAAATCTCATGTGTGTGCATGCGTATGTGTGTAGTAAGGTACTTGGAAAAGCAAAAAAAAAAAAAAAAAAAAAGGCCATTGGATCCCCTGGAGCTAGCTGGGCGTGGCTGCGAACCACCCAACATGGGAGGTGGGACCCAAACTCTGCTCCTCTGAGAGCAGCTCTCAACCACTACATCACCTCTCCAGCCCTCTCATCTTGACTGTGTGATGTAACCAACACTGATTCAAGCTCCTACTTTGACTTCCCCACAGTAACTGACTATAACCTGGAGCGTGAGCTAAAAGAAATCCTTTTTCCCCTAAGGGTTTGGTTTTTTTGGTCAAGTTATGTGATCACTGCAACAGAAATGAAACTAGAAGAGTTGGTATTCGTGCCCCTCAATGTCTTGAGAATCCAATGACTGGAGGAGAGGGACCACTCACTATCATAAGGTGAGTGGGAAATGTAACTCAGGAGCAAGAAGCTGACAGGGCTTAAACCCCACCCTGAATCCCAGCACTGGGGGAGCAAGGCCGTCATATCTAAGTTGGAGGCCAGCCTGGTCTACATAGTGAGACCATATCTTAAAAACACAACAAAGTCCTCAGACCCAGGATTCACGGGCTATTCACAGGCTCAGAAGATCAAGTTACCCCACTAAGATGTGAGTCCTGCAAGCTCAGAGATTTCTTAAAAATGTTATCTACATGTATATGTGTCTCTGTGTGGGTATGTACTTGTGTGCAGAGGCCAGAAGAGGTTGTCTGATCCCCTGGAGCTGGAGTCACAGGAAGTACTCATCCATTCAATGTGGGTGCTGGGAATCAAACTCAGGTCTTCTGTAAGAGCAGTATGTACTCTTAATGGCTGAACAATCTCTCCAGCCTGCATATTATGTTCATATTCATGGGAGGTCTGTACATATAAGTAAAGGTGCCCAAAGAGGCTAGAAGACAGGAGCCTAGAAGAGTGTGTTGGGTCCCCTGGAGCTGCAGTTACAGCCTGGTGTGAGCTGCCAGAACCAAACCTGGGTCCTCTGGAAGAGTAGCAACTCCCTTATCCACTGAACCATCTCTCCAACCCAAGCTCAGAGACAGTCCGTTTGACTGACTGATGCATCCTAATTTTACAGAACACTCCTGCCACACCGCAGTACCCCAACGTTTACAGGATGAATGAGATGCGAACAAAGAGGGCCAGCCTGGTGGAGCAGATGTGGAGTTCCAGATACTCCAGAGGATGGAGCCGGAGGATTCAAGGCTTGCATGACCCACAAAACAATTCCAAGGCCAGCCCGAGCAACTTACCAAAACCTTGCCTCAAAATGAACTTTTAAAAAGGGGGAGGGGTATAGTTGGGGATACAGCTCGGCAGCACGACACTTGCCTTGGTATGTGTCAGGCCACAGGTTCAATCTCCAGCACCACACACACACACCCCTCACTCTCACAGAGGTACTACACACCCCAAAGTGCCTTCAAATATAGGGCATTAACACTAGTTTGTCTTTCAGATTAATTCATCAGGTATTTTCAGGGAAGCCACTAACTGCCTTAAAATATTTTCACGTTTATTCAATGATCAGTAGCAAAATATTAATTTCCTAGTAGCTGTGGTTACAGTGCAAGGAGTCATGGGAGAGGGGGAGACTTTACAGATGAGGGTAGAATGTTCTAGTCCACGACAATAAGGCTGCCAAGGAAGCAAAATAAACAAGACTGCATGAGAGAAGTCCCCACCTGAGGTGGAGGGCATGTGAGACCCCACACAGGACAGGCTGGCACAGCGGTGTGCCGAGGTTCTGATGTGGCACTTGAAACAACATGTGCTTTGGGATACTTACAGGCTACTGCTCCGGCTTTGCCCACAAGCTCCAAGATCTCACTGGTCCAAATCACCATGGCAGTCTCAGAGCCAAGAGTATACAACAGGTGCTTAATCAATATTTGCAAATGAAAAAGATGGAGGCAGGGCAGGCCAGAGCTAATACCTCGCAGGCAAGACGGAGCTCTCTAAAAATGGAGCTTCAAGGCTGGACACATACCTCAGTCGGTAGAGTACCCTACCTAGCATGCACAAAGCCCTGGTTTCATATCCAACACAGCATGAACCAGGCATGGTGGCACATCCTGTCACCTCAGCACTGGGAAGATGGAGGCAGGAAGATCAGAAGTTCAAGACCATCTTCAGCTACACAGCTAGTGTGAAACCAACTTAGATAATATGAGGCCTTACCTCAAAAAGAAGAGAAAAAGAGCTTCAAGCTGCCAATATGCAACAAAATTCTGCCCTTACCTCCAAACTTGCTCAGGAGGTGGGTTCCCACACCCCACTGTGGGAGGAAAAAAACAAAAACTGAAGCTCAGGATTGTTTCTCTCCAACAGGTGAAGGAAACTGGTCCCTCTGGAAGCTCTCCATACACCAGGCTGCCCTCCTCTTGCTCGAGCACACTCTGCTGTCCCTCACTGGGCACCGCCCAGGCCGCCTGTCACAACAAAGTCGCCCCGGAGGCAGAGCCGACTCACGGTAGGCTCACTGCACCGGGGGCTCCTGGCGATGCTGGGTCTTCTGGTGCCGGTTGAGGATGGACCTCTGGTTGAAGCTGCGGCCGCAGGCGGGGCAGTGGTAGGGCTTCTCGCCTGTGTGGATCCTCTGGTGCCGCACCAGCCGCTCCCCCTTGCTGAAGCGCTTGCCGCACACCTGGCAGCCGTAGGGCTTCTCGCCAGTGTGCGCACGCCGGTGCACCGCCAGGTTGGCGTTCCTGCTGAAGCTCTTGCCGCACTCGCAGGTGTAGGGCTTCTCCCCGGTGTGTGTCCTGCGGTGCACCAGCAGGTGCTGCCTGCGGCTGAAGCCCTTCCAGCAGTCTGAGCACTTGTAGGGCTTCTCCCCGGTGTGGCTGCGCTGGTGCACCTCCAGATGATGCCTCTGGCTGAAAGTCTTCCAGCACTCACCGCACACGTAGGGCCTCTTGCCCAGGTGGGTCCTCTGATGCTTGGTGAGGTACTCCCTCAGGGTGAAACCTTTCCCGCACTCAACGCAGCCAAAGGACTTCTCCTCTTCATGGGTTCGCTGGTGCCTGACAAGGTTGGAGCTGCGACTAAAGCCTTTCCCACACTCAGGACACTGGAAAGGCTTCCAGAAAGAATTGTGGGTATTGAGAGCATCTGGCAGGGGGACCCCATGCTGAGGAACAGGGAGCCCAGGTACACTGGCCCCAGAGGCCCCAGGCTCCTGCTCACAGGCACCCCCTGGGCCAGGAACCTGGATGGCGGCTTCTCCAAACCCATCAGAAGTCAACCCAACAAATGCTCTTTTCAGGTCTTCCTGCTGGGGTTTGGCCTCCTTGTCCTTATTCCCAGCACCTGTGTGGCAAAGGAGGTCAACACTGGGGTGATGCTCCAGCACAGACCCCCCAACTGCTGCTCTCCTGCATGCCCAGAAGTCAGGTGTCACCTCAACTTTCTGTCTCTGTCCCTTTTTCTCTGCTAGCTCTAGAGAGCTGCTGTGACCTGCAGCAGCTCTAGCTTCTCTCCCACCTGCAGATGTGAGCAAGACCAGCTCCTTCCGGAAACAGGCAGACAGAGTCAAATTCCTGTACGAACTTTACACTCTTATCTAGGGCTTCCTGCATGCCAGGGGCCATGTGGGCTAGGTTAAGTTTCCTACCACCATCTCCCACACCGAGAAAAAACAAACTTACTTCTTTGTGGGGATCTGAGAGACCTACAGGTTGCCATCTCTCCTCTCTAGGCCCCCATGGCTGCCTATGCTTTCAGGCTCCATCATGTTGTCTACGGCTCTTTGTAATGCTGCCCCTCCTCAGACCTGAAGGCCAGCTCTCCCACTGGGATGCTGCGGTCCTGCTGGAAATGCATGTCTGAAAGGAGACTCCTCTTATTTCCTTTCTGCCTTCCTCTCTTTCTAATAGTGACCACCAAAGGAACTTCATGCACTGTCTTCTCCTCCAAATGCATCCCTTTATCTTGGTAGTGGTGATGGTTTGGCTTGCTGAGATAAGGTCTCACTCTGTAACTCAGGCTGGCCTTGAACTCGTGCAATCCTGAAGTGGGGAGTCACAGGCCTGCATAACCATACCCAGCTTCCTACTTTGTCCTATTAACGGCTCCTCTTCATTTCCTTTGGTCAACAACCCCAACACCTTTTACGTCCATGAACCCTGAACTCTGACATTTCTTTACTCCTTACCACCTCCCTGCCCTGATACTGGACTGCATGCCAGATTTAATATTCTCCCACTTAACGTTCTGCTAGTTCAGACTTTTACTTCCTTCAAAAATCTAACTCAGTGGGGACGGAGAGACAGCTCAGTGGTTAAGACCACTTGTGCAGCCAGAGGACCTGAGTTCAGATCCCAGCATGCATAGAACAAGCCCAGTGCAGTCTCATGCATGCCTGTACCACCACCATTGTGGGTTGCAGAGACAGGAAGATCACTAGGACTGTCTGTCTAGCTGAAAAAGTCAAGCTCCAGGTTTAGGGAGAGACCCTGTCTCAAAGGAATAAGGCACAGTGACAAGGGGAGAAACTGGATACCCTATTCCTTCCTCTGGGCGTGAGCAAATCTAACTCAGTGATCTCTATGAAGAGCACAACTGGTGATTCTCTTCCCCTGGCCTCTTTTACATTGATGTAGGCAGTTAGCTCTCACTTACGCTACATGTATTACCGTGCGCGCATGCACACACACACTGCATTTTCTCATCCAGCACACTCCCTGTCCCAACACAAAGCTGCCACATAGGGCCTGCATGCAGGGAGTGTTCAGTAACCACCTACTGGATGAACCAGAGCAAACGCTCCTCTTCTGCTCCTTTCCTTTCTCTCCAGTCCTCGATGCCCATTAGTCATGGGCACACTTCTCCAAGGCTGGCCCACGCTCTCCACACTACCCTGTCAGCAGTACCACGGCTAGGGTAAGACTCTTAAACTGCAGCTTTCAAAACTCCTCCTTTCTCACCTGTGCAGGAGACAGTCTTACCTGGAAGGGCCCCACAGTCCTGTGATTCCACGTACTCCCCGAAGCAGTCGATCTGAGCTGGGGCCATGTGCCTCCATTCCTCTTCAGGAAAAGCCAGAGTCATGTCTTTAAATGGCCCCAGACCCTGAAACAACAGATCGCTGTAGATAACGAAAGCTGCTCCTGTAGAGGACTGGGGTTCAGTTCCCAGTACCCACATGACAGCTAATAACTGCCTGTAACTACAGTTCGGATGCCATCTTCTGGACTCTGAGTGCACCAGGCACACATGTGATGCACATATATACATACAGACAGACAAAACATTCATACACCTAAAAAAAAAAAAAAAAATAAATGAAGAGAAAAAAGTAAGAACTAGGGCTGGGGAAAGAGCTCAGTGGGTTAAGGTGCTTGCTGCCAAGCAAGATGAACGCAGTTCACTTTCTAGAGAGGAAATGATGGCAGGGGAGACCTGACTCCAGCAAGCTGCCCCCTGACTCCACATGAGCACTGTGGCACAGCCCGTCACACATACACTAAACACATTTTCCACCAGGAGTCAAAGCCAGGCTCAAGCACAGCAACGACAGAAGGACAGGACCCTGGACGAGCTGGGAGAACTGCCATCTCCCAACAGCTTTAATGCAGGG
>CABHPP010143229.1:0-14774 GCA_902168425.1 Peromyscus attwateri
TTCAGGTCCTAGCTAAGACAGAACCATGAAGAAGCAAAAGTGGTCTCAGGGCTGGGTTTTTCCGGGAGTGTTAAACCCCAGGAGCATACCAGACTCAGACTTGACTGGGGATAAGGAGGTCAACATTTGTTCTTTCAACAGTGTTAAGCAATGTTATTGAATGGTGTAAGTCCTTTAGTCAATGCAGAAATACAATTGTGAGTAAAACAAACATGCTTTCTGGGAGGGAAGTGGGTATAACAGAGTAACAACAGGAAATTATAATGTGACACTATATTTCTGCAGTGGGTCCTAGATAACCAATTTGTGCAATGCAGCTGTTGCTTCCATCCATGAGTAGGGCCCCGTTCCTCACCACCTCTAACTGAGATATGCTTTTGTAGTTCTTGGCACCTGACAAAGCTCTAGCCATTCTAGTGCTTCTCAATGGTAGAGTTCTCCTTGGAGGACCAGCTCAGCCAGAGAATGGTTGTTATTGAGCACTTAAATCCATAGTCATTACCGTGGTTCTCTTCAACTACCCTGACTAGAGTGCCGGGTCTCCAGGGTTATCTTATGCCTCATTGCTTCAATCCTTGAGTGTGACTCTTCTGCCACACCAAGCTTCTCTCAGCTCTCCTACGGCACCTGTCTCTTTTTGTTGCCTGAGTGTCTTTATAGAAAAATTTTCAGTCCCTGCCCTCTGAACATATAAAACCCTAACTCTATGGGGCTTCTGGTTCATTCTTCCAAGACACCTTGGTTTTAGTTAGATATTTTCCCACATGTCTTGTGCTTCCCCTATTCACTGGGTGTGAACATGACTATATTCTTCATATTGGTTCATGGCTAGAACCTACTGGGAAAGATGGAGTTCAGGTTAGAAAATACTAATTAGTGGTTTCTCCTACAGGAGAGAGTCAGGGATGAATAAAGAAGTTGATAACCGAGAAGCACCCTCTCCATTAAGTCCCTGGTTGAACTTCTTTAACAATAATTTCCACAAAAATTAAGCAGAGCTCCATAATCTGGAAGGATATCATTTTGAAAATCAGTTACAGTTTTTAAAAAGTCTGTGTAAGCGATAATTCAGAAATTCCATTACACAAAATTATTATTAGTTTTACTGATGGACTACAGGGAGTTGCATCACCTTTTGGCAATAAACCTGAAATAACCACAGAAAAGGCACATACATACAAAACCAAAATAAAATGCGGGTCTCATTTTTCCATGGTGAAAGAGAAGGCTGTTCAATGCTTTCATTACACATTCATTAATTAGAAACAAGTTAGAGACTGAGAATTAAAGTGAGCTTATCCCAGACAGACAGCGTAAACCCATGAGCATGAACTCGTGATGCAGAAATAAAAACATATTATCTTTGTAAACACCCATTAAACATTAATCTCAAGTTCTGCAAACTCATAACACCATGTAGAACATTTTTATACAAGCTAAGAAAAACAGTGAAATCGGGATTCACCTCTTGTTAAAATAAGAATGACAAAGTAAACTGTGTATCAGAGCTGTTCCCTTTTGCATACGTAAGTTCAACTGGTATTTTCCAAGCCATTTTCAGTGCAGGAATATTTGATGTCATCTTACTCTCACTCTAATGAAGATTTAATGGAACTGTTTAATCTCCCGTGTAGAGCATCCTGTCACATCCCATTCTCATAATAACTCAGTGAGGTAAGTACTATTTAAAGCTTACAGAAGGTATGCAAGATGTCCAACATAATGGACATGGTCATGTCTAGACATCATAGCTCTAAACATAGTTATTACCTTCTGAAAACATGTTGCTATTTTTCCTTAGTGAATAGAGATTCTGACTCCAAAGAATAGTTTTCTGTCTTTTAATTATTGATGTCTAAAATCTTCATCTTGGTCTCTACTTTTTCTAATGTAAACATTAAAACCCCAAAATCTCTTCTTCCAGCTAGACATGAATGTGCTAGTTACTCATGTAACTGCTCAATAAATATGCATTAAGTTCTAGCAGTGCTCCTGGAGCTGTGTGGGTACCAATATACAGGATATCTTCCCTACATTCCCTATATTAATGTCAGAAGAATAGTTAGTTGTTCCTTCCTAACAGGGTCTGTATGAGCTGTGCTGAGAAAAGACTCAATTCACAAGTATTGTAAATAAAGGAGTCATCACCACAGATGCCACAGAAAATAATAGCAAATTTTGTGAGCAAAGAGAGGCTCTCAAATTTTACACCTTACGTGAGATAGGCTTTAGAAATTCTTTAGTATCTGCTAAAATTCACACAACAAGAAAAGGGTCATCTAAATAGACCTCTATGCACTAAAACTTTAAGAATAATCTAAAAGAGAAAGCACTTTGCCAAGGTATAGTCACCAGTGAATTCTTCCAAACATTTAAGGACAAGGTGGTGCCAATTTCCCCATAATCTCTCTCAAAAGGTAAAACCACAAAAGATTCCTCCTTAACTTGTTCTACGAGGTCAGCTTTGCCCTAACATCAAACCAGACAAAAAGATTACTTTATCTTTTTTTGAGAATAGATGCAAAAATCTTCAACAAAATACTAGTAAAGGAAACTAAGCAACACATAAAATGAATTACCTACCTTAACCAGGTGGGACTGATTCTAGATGTAAGCTTCTTGTTCATCTTCAGAAATGAATTCATGTGACTCATCATATGACTGGTTAAAGATTTTTAATTTTTTTTATTATATCAAGAGATATGGAAAAACATTTGACATATTCCAAATTATAATAAAAATATTTTTAATGGTCAGAAACTAAAAGATTTTCCACTAAGATCAAGAACAAGGCTCCTCTCACCGCTCCCTTAGCATCACACAGGCATCCCTAGCTGCAAAGAAAAAAAAATGAATATAAAGAAGAGACGGGAAGAGGCATACAAATTGAGGATGAAGAAATCAAACTGTTCACAGAGGTTGCTTTTGATGGCTGTTATCAATTTATTAGGATTTTCCACAGGCTACAATTTCTGCATAAAAGGGAAGTTTTATAGCATCCATCCTAAAGTGCATTTGTAGTAAATGTGTAATCCTCCCACACAGCAGCACATCTTCTAATATTAACTGATTTGAAACAGTAATCTCAGTAACAAAGCTGACAATCCCAAAAACATGTGCAGAAGTGAAACCACTGGAATATTCACGCACTATTACAAAAGTAAAGTTACACAAACTCTTTGGAAAATATATTGAGAATTTCCAGCTAAGCCACACATATATGTAACATCTGAGGAAACATCCTACATGCATATAGAAGTAGGCTATAAATATGTTATGTGCTCAAAAGAAATTACTAAATTCTAGAAAAATCTTGGATACAAATATTCATTGAAATGTCATGCACTGTAGTAAAAAAAGACAGATAAATAACAAAAAATATATGTAGATATAAATATTACTAATAAAGTGTTCCCTTCCTGTTTGTGTCACAATAGTATAATTAAGTTTGAATAATGATGAGTATGTCCAAGAGCAGTTCACCAAAATTTGTCTGAAGGACAATAACTTGAGCTTTCCTAATACTTTCAACTAAATATCTTTATCCAGCCAGAAGAAATCTCTACAACAGTTATTTTCAGAGTAGAACAAAAGTGGTTATTTTTTCTTCTTTAAAAATGTTTATTTGGAAAATTAATTTCATCTAGTTCTTTACTTGGTGAAATCTTTCTCATTTGCCATTTTATAAAGACCATCTAGAAAGGCAGAAGAGTATTAAAATTTTTTAAACATCTTCTGAAGACCTGCTTCAGCAGAGGAGTTCGGGTCCCAGAGAGGATGTGTGGAGTGGGGTGGGGCAGCAGCAGACGTGATCTGAGGGTGAATTGGGATGGCTGCCAGCAGCCTTTAATTGAGAAAGGACTACAGCTTTTATACTCTATCGTGGACATAGGATTAAACTGGAGACAAGGGGCATGTGAGCTGGGGTGTGGCTTGATATCAGGGGTTAAGGAATCTAGCATTGACCTTGACAACAGGCACCAGTCAAAAGTTAATAAGAGGGCCACATGTTCCTCTTGCTAGAGATAAGAAGAATGTCTGCGTTATCAAGCAGAAACTTTGCTCAAGCCCCCAAAGGAATGGAGACCCTTATCCAAATGTCTGACCTTCCTAAAAGGACTTCTGGGGAACAGACACTATACTACAATTTCTTCTTACTATATGGGCCTGTTCTCTTCATAAGACTCCCAGAAAGGGAAGGTTCTGTTGTCCTACTCTTTTCCCATTGTTTGATACCATTCTGATTTCTCTGTATTTATTAACTTAACTCTTGTCTTTGTTGGCCTCAGGCTCTGGATCTGAATTGTAGACATTTCATCCTTGGGATCAGGTGTGTCTAGTAAATCTCTAACATTCCTGGTTCCGTGGTGGTGGGAATTTTTTTCCAAAGAATCATTTTGTTTAGAGAGGCTACCGTTGTGCACCTTTTTATTCTTTACCAAAGCCCGCACAAAGTTTCCCAAAGGGAAAAGCTTTTCTCTTCAGAAAAGGCTAGACCTCCCATGGATGGAAACAGATGCAGAGACCCACAGCCAAATTTTAGGTGGAGCTCTGGGAATCCTATGGAAGAGAAGGAAGAATTGTAGGAGCTAGAGCAGTGAAAGACTTCAAGAAAACCACAGAATCAACTGGAACCATAGGGGCTCACAGAGACTGAACTAACAACCAGTGAGCCTGCACGGGACTGACCTAGGCCCTCTGCATATGTGTTACAGTTGTGTAGCTTGGTCTTCTTGCGGGACTCCTAACAGTGGGATCAGGGGCTGTCTCTGACTCTGTTGCCTGCTTTTGGGCTTACATTATTTTACACTGGATTTTTGGTTTTGGTCTCTGGTTTTGATTTTGTTTTGGGTTGGGTTTTGGTTTACATATAAAACTTTACTTAAATTCCAAAGTGAGTTTAAATTTATGAAATAAGTCATCTATCAAATTTTGTTCATGTAACTCCATTACACTATGGAGTTAATGTCCAAGACTACAAGTCACAGTGCTCCAGAAATGGGAATTAATATCAGAAAAGTCAAAAGTAAAGGGCTAGAATATTGATATCCCCAATTCAGAGTCCTGTCTGACAGTCAGAGGTATTGAGAGTCTGTGATTTACATTAGCCTCTTCACAGTAGATGCAAACTGTGCCCACTGCTCATGGGACATACATCACTAATGCTGAGTATCACATTTTACTTTTTATATGCGAGAGCACTGTATTGTACTAAAAATGAAACAACATGTGCAGATATATGTGATCTTTTTCCATTTCATATATGTCCAACTGTTTTTGTCTTCAAAAGAAATTGAAAAATTAATATGGATCAACATACAAACTTGTATTTGTTTAGAGAAAACAATATCCATGAAAATGAAAAATTTAGAGTTTAGACAAGGAAATGCTACATAAAAATTTTGACATTTTTTGGTATTCTTAGTCTTTAGCTTATTTCATATGTAAAAGAAATCAGTATAAACTCTTTGAAACTTGGACATGAACAAGACTCCTTAGCATATTTATATCTATTGGTTTATGCACTAAACTCTCTTTCCAGAGTCAGCTCTCTGCCACAAAAATCAGTTTCCACTGAATGCTTCATTTCCTTTCTTTTCATTATTTCCTTTCTTTTTGTTCTTATTTATACTTATACTCGTTTTTAGAAAATGTTACTTTCTTTTTCATTGTTTAAATTTCCTTTTTTATTTAAAATGTTTTTCATACAATGTATTTTGATCATGTTTTTCCCTTGCCCAGGAACTCCTTCTAGGTTCTTCCTACACACCCATCTTCATTCTCTTTCTCTCTATCTCTGTCTCTCTGTCTTTCTCTCTCTCAAAACAAAAACTAAAGACAAGAAAATAATAGGATACAAAATTAATATGCAACATTCAGTTCTGTGTATAAGAGGAATAGACATATGGAATTTAAAACTACAGTGTTACTGACATTAGTATGAAAGAGGGAAGACTTTGAGATAAAACAACATAGCAGTTATGGTTAGAAGTCTGTTGAAGTATAGACAGAACATGTTTAAATGTAAATGGTCCCCAAAGGCTCATGTGCTTGAACATCTGCCCCCAGTGAGCTGGGCTCTCCTGTATCAATCATTAATCAAGAAAATGCCTACAGACTTGCCTACAGGCAATCTGATGGAGGCATTTTCTCTTTGGGGGTTTCTCTTCCTAGATAACTCTACATTGTATCAAGCCGATAATAAAACAATCAGAGCAATGCCCTTGAACAGTGTTGTGTGAACCCAGTTTCCAAGGATCTCTCTGTTTCCTGGTACTAGATGGAGCAGTTTGGCCATCGTATATATGTACTCCTCTTTAGTCTATGCTATCCCCTGTCCCACACTTATTCTGTGCTGTTCTCACCCTGCCCCTATGATATACTGCTCTCTCTAGAGGCCCAAATCAACAGGACACCTTATCATGGATCTCCAAAATCGTATGATTAAAAATATCTTCCTTTTCATAACTTGTTTCCATTATTTCATCATAATAATGCAAAAGTAACTACTATAGATACTGACAAATTAATTCTAAGGATTACATGGATATACAAAATATCCCAGAAATGCCTACACAACATTAACAGAGAAGAATAAAAATCAAAGACTGGCACTATTCAATTTCAAAACCAACTACAATGCTGAGTAGTCATGACAGTGTTTTTATTGGAGAAGTAATAGACACATATAAATGGAAAAATAGCCTGAAAGCAGACTCACACAAATGCAAGCTGCTGAACCATGAGAAAAGAGAAAAGGCAATTCAACAGAGGAAGGCTGTCTATTCAACAAGTTGTTCTGGAATAACCAGATGTTCACATGGAAAAAAAAAAAAAGGTCTAAGCACAGTCATTTGTATTAATTCAATGTGGCCCATAAACTTAAGCAAAAACACAAAACTATAAAGCTCCCAGAAAATAACATAGAAGAAAATCCAGGTGACCTTGCATTTAACGATGGCTTTTCTGTTCCCTGTATTTGTTTGTTTGTTTGTTTGCTGGGTTAGGGTCATGGGTACTCTGCAGTGCAGATGTGGACATCAGAATTCAGGTTATCAGCTTTGTTGGCAAGCACTTTGACTCACTGAGCCATCTTCCTGCCAACTCCCATGTCTGCTTTCTCCATAGCACAACAAAGACACAACTCATGACATAAATATAATTTAACATTTCTTCTCTGCAAAAGATGTTGTCAAAGGGATGCAGGTCACAGTCGATGAGAAAACTGTTGTGAAAGACGTCTGATAGAACAGTTATTCAAAATGCGCAAAAAGCTCTTAAAATTCAAATTAGTAAAACAAGCAGCCAGATTTTTTAAAACAAACAAAAAAGAATCTGAACAGATACCTCATTGAAGAAGCTATATTGGTTACTATTAAGCATGAAACAATGCTCAACAGCTAACAGCTTGAAGAAACTGCAAATTAAAAAAACACTATGATGTCACCGCACGCCTATTTGATGGCTAAAATCTAAAACACTGACAGCACCAAGTGCTAGGAACTCTCATTCGTTACTGGTGGGACACAAAATGGAATAGCCATTTTGAAAGGAGTTTGGCAGCATAGTCTTAGCAATTGAATTCCTTTGTTACCCAGTTTGTGGGTAAATTCACATCCATACAAAAAAACTGCATACGGGTATTTTTAACAGCCCTGTTTGTATTTTCTCAAACCTTAAAGCAACCAAGATGCCCTTCAACAAGTGAATGAATACATTATGGTACATTCAGATGACAGACTAGTATTTCATGCTAAAAAGAAAGTGAGCTATCAAGCCATGGAAAAGCATGGAGGGAACTCTAGCATACCATTGCTGCATGAATGGAGCCAGTTGGAAAGGATAACATGCTGTGTGAGTCTAACTACAGATGGTCCCCAATTTGTGATGCCTTTGCTCATGCTGGTTTTTTTTTCCTTTTACAACAGTGCAAAAGGGATATGCATTCAATAAGAGCTTTGCTTTGATCTTTTCCCAGACTAGTGCTTTGCAGCACAATATTCTTTAGGAATGCTCACCTTTTGGCAAGCATAAGTGTTCTGAGCACACTAAGAGTAGGTTGGGCTAACTGATGGCTCTCAATAGATTAGACGTATTAAATGCATTTTCAACTCATGGGCTAGTGTTAATAGACAGTGTGTTTATCAAGATGATTCCTTATCATAAGTTAAGGAGCATCCGTATGTGACATTCTGAAAGACACAAAACAGTGAAAAGGTGTCTTTTCAAAGGTTTAGACAAAGGAGAGAGTTTTTCTTTTCTTTTTTTTTTAAACAGAGAACATCAGTGCAATGAAACCATGTTGCACGGTTCTGTAATGGTGGCTGTGTGTTACTGCACATTTGACATCACCTACAGAACACATACTGTCAAGAATGAATCTTAAAAACCTGTCAAAGAGTCAGACAGTCCCTGTTCCCAATGCTAGAGTCCCACCAGAGGACCAAGCTACACAACTGTAACATATATGCAGAGTGCCTAGGTCAGTCCCATGTAGGCTCCCTGGTTGTCGGTTCAGCCTCTATGAGTCTCTATGAGCCCAGGTTAGTTGATTCTATGAGTTTTCTTGTGGTGTCCTTGACCCCTCTGGCTCCTACAATCCTTTCTCCTCCTCTTCTGCAGGATTCCTAACTCTGCCTAGTGTATGGCTGTGAGTCTGCATCTGTTTCCATCAGTTGCTGAAAGAAGCTTCTCTGGTGACAATTGGACTAGGCACCAATCTATGTATCAGGCTATGTATCCACTATTGCTAGGAGTCTTAGCTGGGGTCATCCTTGTAGATTCCTGGGAGATTCCCTAGTGCCAAGTTTTTACCTGACCCCAAAATGTCCCCCCTTTCCAGTAGTCTCTTTTAGTAGTCTTCCCCTCCACCCCCAACCTGATCACTCATGTTCCCTCCATCCCCTCAAGCCCCTGCCCTCAGTCCACTCATGAAATCTCTTCTATTTCCCCTTCTGAGGGAGATCTGGGTGTCACCCCATGAACCCTCCTTGCTACCTAGCCTCTCTGGGGCTGTAGATTGTAGCATGGTTATTGTTGTGTGATATTTTGTTTGTGTCCTGACAAATAAAGCTTCCCTGGAGATCAGAAGGTAGAGCTAGCCACTAGTTAACGACAGAGGTATGGAGGTCTGCACAGATAGGAAGTGATAAAGCTGGGCAGAGACAAAAAGAGTGACAAGGCAGAGGGGACACAGGATCTTGGCCCTTTTTGGTTGGAAGATTCAGAAAGGTAAGAAGTCACTGGTGGCTGCTCCTCTGCTTCTCTGATCTCCAGACAAGCTTTATTTGTCAGAACACAAATAAAATAGCACACATCATAAGGTTATCCTTTATTTTATAGCTAATATCCACTTATGAGTGAGTACATACCATGTTTGTCTTTCTTGGTCTGGGATACCTCACTCAGGATGATTTTTTTTCTAGTTCCATCCATTTGCCTTCAAATTTCCTGGTGTCCTTGTTTTTAATAGCTGAGTAATACTCCATTGTGTAAATGTACCACATTTTTTTAAATCCATTCTTCTGTTGAGGAACATGTGGGTTGTTTTCAGGTTATGGCTGCTACAAATAGAGCTGCTGTGAACATAGTTGAGCAAGTGTCTTTGTGGTGTGATTGAGCATCCTTTGGGTATATGCCCAAGAGCAATATTGCTGGGTCTTGTGTTAGGCTGATTCCTGGTTTTCTCAGAAACTGACACACTGATTTCCAAAGTGGCTATACAAGTTTGCATTCCAACCAGCAATGGAGGAGTATTCCCCTTGCTCCCCATCCTCTCCAGCATGAGTTGATGCATGTGTTTTTGATCTTAGCCATCCTCAAACTGGGTCTCCTTGTCCAGCCTTAATTCATGAGGAGGTACTTAGTCTTACTGCAACTTGATATGCCATGTTTTGTTAATACTCATGGGAGACCTGCCCTGTCTTAAACAGAAGCAGAGGAGAAGTGAACTGGGGACGTGGTGGGTGGGAACAAAGAGGGATGGGATTGGGAGGAGAGGAGGAAGGGGAAACTGAGGCTGGGATGTAAAATAAATAAATAAAATTTTTTAGAAAAGGATGAATCTTAATGCACACTACAGGCTTTGTATAATACTGACATGCAGGTTCATCAACAAGTATACCACTCTCCATTGATGGTTGAGGATGCTATTTATGACACAGAAGCACATGGGAATTCTCCATCCTCTGGGTGTATGGTCATGCTCTCAATTGAAACATTCTGTTCTGAGACTTATACAACTCAAAAAAACAAAAGTTACAAAATTCATGACCTCTACCACAAAGGGTTCCCAAAACAATAAGCAGTTGCTGGGGAGGAGTCTCTGATAGAGACGCCGAAAGTTGGACAGAGACCTTAAGGTGTCTGTCTTTTGTGAAGAGCCACTTCTGCTGGACCCGCCTTTCAAGGATTTATCTGCCTCTCAAGTCACTCATGTTATGATAAGTAACCCCTACCCCATGCTCCTGAAAACAACCCAGCAAACTCGCTGCCCTGGGGGGGGGGATCATTTTTGTGGTCTGCTCTCAGACATTTCTCCAATGAATGATACAAAATATGTTGGAGACAAGTGGAAGAGAGACACCCCCCTCCCCAAAAAAGTCATTTAACAACAGCACCCATTTTTTTCTACCACTACTTGAAAGAAACAAAACTGTCATGGAGGTGGAAGAGGGGTTGGGAAGGCAAAGGGGGAGTTTCTTGAAATTCAAGGTGTAGTCACAACTTCAGCTTCTAATACACCTGCTAGTCTTCCCCTGGAGAGAGGGAGGGGTGATGGGGCAATTCACATCAGACTTCTGAATTATGACAACAGGAAAAGAGACTTCTCTGGCCAAAATGAGTGAGAGGTTGGGAGTCAGGGACCTTGGTAAGTGGCTCCCTGGGCTTCTGTTTTCTTCTCCTGGTAAGAATTAGGAGGAGAAAGAAGACAGCAGCAGATATAATATATTCACTAATGCAAAGCTCAGTTTTCCTGAAAGGTTGAAGCCATAAACAGGCATAGTGTAGGGATGAGTATAAGCATCCCAGCCCGTCCAAAACAGGTCGAAAATATCTAAATTGCAGGGAAGGACATAGAAAGGAAAAATTTATCAGTTCTAATGAACAATCATTATGGGGATGCTAGGACAGGGACCTCAGAGTCCTTATTGGTGTCACAGGAAGAAAGTGGGGGGGGGGAAGGGAAGGGATAACCCTCCAAAATCAGGGCAAATTAAGGCAAGTACTGTTTGATTGGGAAGTGGTAAGGTGGGTTTACACAGGATACATTTTAGTATGCAAGTAGAAACATCCAGTGGATAATTTAAAATATGTGATAGACACTCAGAAGAGATTAAGGCCAGAGATATAGAACCAAAACCTGTCAGCTTCAAACTGATAGGTGCAAACATGGGTACCAATGAGATCTAGAAGCAGAGGGGGAAAAAAATCACAGCACTACAACCCGTCAATTGCAAAGTCTCTGAGATACTCAGACTTCGAGGTCATATGTGGCCGGTGAAACAAATCCACAGCACACCCATCCGGTCCTGCCTTTCATGTCCTCTTCCTCCTACATAAACACAAGGTAATTAATCAAAAGAGACAAAAACTCCCAAAGATTCGTTCCTCATTGCCCCAATCCTGTCTGCTCTGGGCCCCTCTCCAAGGTCTTCATTGAGTAGTGGAAGTGTGTTTGGAGCTTTCACCAGCCGTCCCTTTTGGTCAATACCCGCCAAGGAGTGTCTTCAAGACCACGGCATCTCGAAAGCTGGACATTTAAAGCAATGATGAAGACAGGGTTTGTGGACGCGACAGCTCACAAAAGCAGCGAGAGGACTGGAAGGATGTGCAAGTCAAGGGTCTTCCAGAATTTTTGTTTCTTTTTAAATTCTTGGAATGCTGCCCTCACTGGCTTCCAGGTGCACACTATTGTGTGAGCTCAGTCCTTCCCTGACTGTTGTCAGAGTCGACAACAAAGAGGCCCCGTCCTCTCTGGTCCAATTGTGTCTTTGGTTCTGTGCTGGGACTGCACTTGTCTGCACAATCCTTCACATTTCTAGGACAATCAGTGTCCAAACTTTTGACCACTGTGAGAGAAGTTTGCGTTTTCTCTCACTGTTCTTGTTGCTCATAATTTTGATGATTTATAGTCACAACTACAGTTAAGAAGTCCTTTGGGGTTTTGTTTGGTTTGAGGTTTTTGGCCTTGGACCTACGCCAAAGTACAAAGCAAGCCATTTTACCCACATGTTTTATTCTCTGTCGCCAAGATCATGTTTATTATCAAATGCCATGGTGACTTCTAAACTATTTCACCTGAGACTTATAGACCTGGGAAATGAGTAGTTAGAGAGAATAGAATCAAGCCATCTTTCCCTTACACCCAGTATGATGCCCTTAACACCCACGTGGATGCCTTAGTTCAAAGCAGGTCCATACATGTGAACTTGGGAAACTCATTCACACACACAGAATTGAACACCCATTCCCTGTGTACTCCAGCAGCACTCAAGTCTCTAAGCAACTCCCTGTCAATTAAAACAATTCTAAAGGGGGGCTGAGAACCATCAAGTGAAAGGCGACCTTTGTTTAAAGTGATTCGGAGCAGGATCCCTTTCTACTTTTCAAACATTGACTTGTTATTCAAGCACATTCAGTATGTTCTTGTGGGGAGGATGGTGCCAGGTATTTTACAAAGCTAATTAAACAGACAAAATACCTAAGCTCTGGGCATTATGATGTAGAAAAGGCAGCTGAAGTGGTTTAGAAGAACAAACTCAAAACAAAAGAAACGGAATGAGTGGCACAGAGCCATGCAGATACGTTACAGGAGTAGATGTGTCGTTAGCTATCAACTGGAACCACGAGGACCATCCATCTTGCCTTGGGATTTCACTGGGACTGGGTGTTTCTGTTGTCTTCTGCTCTATGTGTTGCTTCTTTGGTTAGCTTCGTCAGGCTTGGAGCCAGCTTCAACAAAACTAGATGGTATTCCTTCCTTCCATTCTGCAGAGAGAGCTCCTCAGAAGAACACAGGCATCCTGAAGACATGCCTGACCTTTCTTGCCCCCTTTCCTCATTCCCCTTACCTAGGTCTTGCTTGGTCATATTGAGTCGAATCTGAGATCCATCTCTCTTCCAGGTTTCCTTCCCAGAGTTATCTGCCCATCTCCTAAACACAAAGCCCAGGTTTCTCTGTCTCATCCAAATAAGATACATACTTCAGACAGCCCAAATATGGGCAAACTAATGACAGTTAATGAAAGCACTATAGTAACCAGTTACCACATAACAGAAGGAGTGCCAAGGTTCCCACAAACCAAGAATTGTGTTAATTTTGAATAATTTAGCAAAGTAAATTAGGAAGAAAATGCACTATCAATGTTTTAATTTTTATTTATTTTTTAAGATTTATTTTTTTTATGAGTATGTATGTGGACCAGATGTGTGCCTAGTATCCATGGAGGTTGAAAGAGGGTGTTGGATTTCCCAGAACTAGAGTTATGGACAGTTGTGAGCTGTCATGTGGGTGCTGAGAATTGAATCTGAATCTGAGAAGTGCTCTTACCTGCCAAATCATCTCTCCAGCTCCCTGTTGTCATCATTTTAAAGAAGTGAGTAGTTACTGATTTGTAGGATAGCAGGGTACATTTTCTACTAACAGTGGCCAGGCCCAGTGTAAAGGTATTGGCGAAACTGTCTAACAGAAAGGGACCTCTGAAATCATGTGAGGGTCACCCAGTAGTGTCAGGCTAAGACCTGGGATCTCTCAGGAAGTCCTGAAGCCATCAGTTCTATCTGCCTTGGCTGACTCTAAGATGCCCAGTCTGTGTGCTCCCTTCAGATCCAGCACTGCCCTGAATCTGTGCCTGTTGTGGGCATGAGCATCTTTGATGATGCTGGGAACTCCACCGTAAGGTTCCTCCGGCCCTGTCGTCTGAATCACACCACTGTCTCAGTAGCTACCTAGGAGTAAACAGCAAATCCCTGCTCTGTCTAAGAGCCACGATAGTGACCCTCTAGAATCTACAAACTCTCCCCTTTCTCTTCTTGCAGCTTCTCAAAAACACGCTCCTCTTACACTGCTGACCGCCGATGTATCTTGTATATCTTTTCAGTGGATTTAGGTTTCTTAAAACCCATAAGGGATGTGTCTGGCCAGAAACTTTGGCTTTGGGCCCAGAAATATAAACCACTCCTGAGATAAGTGGGCCAAATGTTCTGGCTTTTTGCTTAAAATGAAGAAAGAGAAAAATATAAGAAGAATTATAGTACCGGAAGAGGTGGACTACAGGCATTAGAGGTCAGGGGGCAAGGGTCTAACTCTGCCCAAGGCAAAGGTGAGGCCCACAGATAAGTTGAATGATTTAAGATGAGTCTTCAGATCTATAAAATGTATCCTTTATTTGACCTTCCAGAATATATATTTTTTAATTAGGAAATACCTATATGAATCTTTCACTGTCCCATCTAGTTCATAAACTGCACTCTAGATAGTCCAGAAATGTAGCAAAAAAAAATCACAGATTTTACTATGTGGTACTTTTCTAATGATGACAATAAACCAAGGACAATTAAAATAAAACTACAGATCAGGCATTGGTGGTGCACACCTTTAATCTCAGTACTCGGGAGGCAGAGGCAGGCGGATCTCTGTGAGTTCGAGGCCAGCCTGGGCTACAGAGTGAGTTCCAGGACAGGCTCCAAAGCTACACAGATAAACCCTGTCTCAAAAAAAATTAAATAAATAAAACTACGGAATGGTATGAAACCATTCTATCATTGGATAT
>CABHPP010143229.1:14874-26190 GCA_902168425.1 Peromyscus attwateri
ATATTTCCCTTTAGGTTTGCCTGGAGGAACTCTGGAGATCTAGTTTGCCCATTTTTTTCTACTAGCCTTACTTCCCATGCCTAATTGTAACATGCATAGATACTGACATGAATTTGAGTGATTGAGTGAAATCAGACACACCAACCATCCTAGGTCCAGTAATTAATACCTTGTCAAATAAGAAGACAGTGGTGCACTCGAGAGGAACAGCCTAGGAGTAATTATACAGTGGCCAGGTTAGGGTTTAGTAAGTGACACTGACTTATTGGTCCTCAGCTTCTGACATTGCCTGTCAAGATCAATTTATAATGGAAATGATTCATCTACCCTTCTCATTCGAAGATCAAGTGTGTGTCCTCTGCTCCAGGGAATCTAACTTTCCTTGGCAGACTGATGGAGTCGAAGCCTAATTAACATGATGATAAATCACATGGCAGCCATTGCCTATTACCCAAGCCTCAGATAACCTACCCATGATTAAGGCTGTCTTTTGCGAGTTCCTGTCCTTAGAGAGGGTCAATCAATACAAGAACCATGCTGAACTAAATTATAGTGTTTCTTTGGAGGCAATAAACAAAAACAAACCCTTTGTAAGACAAACATAGAAAAGGATGAGAAGAGGGAGAAGAAAGGATATGTACTGAAAACAAGACACAGCTGACCCCTTCTCTTGCAGAGCTGAGTGTTTTCTCTACGCGTAGATAGGAGCCAGTGAAGCAGCGACCATACAGTCTCCTCTGGACAGGAGATACAGGCTGGCTTCCCTAGGACTGCACAGAAAAAAAAAAGATCATTCCAAAGTATCTAAGGGGGTTACAGAGACCTCATGTCAGTGACAGACAAGAAGTTGAAGTTTTAGTAAATGCTGCAAAAGTGCAAAATGAAAAAGTTTATGTAACTTATCTACATTGTCATGTTCCATTGTGGCCAAGGTAGCAGATGTGAGGTCAGTAATGTAACCTCTTTTGAGTCTCAGTTTTCTGATACCTAAAGTTGAGAATTAAACAGCATAATGGATAAAAAGTCTTCACCAGAGTCCCTGACATGGAGGCATTTGGTAGGAGAAAACAAGAGATCTAGAAAAATCACACACAGGAGCCAAGAAAAGTCTGAGACTCAAGTAAAAAGAACATTAGCTTATTACATTTTCTAGTACCAAAGAGGTTTACAATGTTTTATAATGTTAGGACTGATTTTATTTTTCAGAAATTTAATTACTCATTTGAAGCCTTTATAAAGTCTATTAACAAGATGTTTATAAGATCTATGAAGTAAAGTCATATTTTATATCCTTGTATCTAAAATGTTATTTGTGACTCATTTTGCTGTACTTCTATGGGCTACTATGATTTTTATTAAGAACAAACAGCCAACACTTACATAAGCAGAGTTTCAATTATATAAAGTGGTTTAGCATTCATAGGCAAGATGAGGTATGATGTCAATTATGGCCATGTAGCGTCTAGTCATCCTTGCCCAGAACAAAATGCAGAAATAATGGCAACACAGCTTTATCTTTCATGTGGATTTTTTGAAATGGCAACGGGATTCAGCCAATATTTCAACAATATTCTAAAGTTAGAACAATAATTTCCATGGCCCCGGTATTACCGAGGTATCAAAATATTTATGTGGGCTAAAGAATGGTGTGATGTTGATGTTGATTGCCAACTGGACAGGTATGGAATCATTTAGGGGCAAGCCTCCAGGCAGACCTGTAAGGTATTATTCAGATTAGGTTGGCCTCTGGGCATACCTGTGGGGGGTTGTCTAGATTAGGTTGGCCTCTGGCCATGCCTGTGAGGGATTATCTTAATTGGGTGACACAGTCCTCTAGGCTTGAGTCCTATACTGTTTAAAAAGGAAAAGTTAGCTTAAGGTGAGCACTGCCATTCTCTGTTCCCTGACTGAAGACTCAGTGTGACCTCCAGGACTTCCCAGCCATGGAGACTGTACCCTTGAACTGTGAGCTAAACTAAACCCTGCCCTTCCTAAACTGCTTTTGTCAGAGTACAATTACCATAGCAACAGGGAAAGCAGCTAAGTCCAACAGGGTATAGATATTAGAATTAAAGAACCCATACCAGCTTTAGTCACTGAAGACAGGGAGAGCAAGAAACCTTATCTTCATCTGGTTTCAAACACTTGAAATCTGAAAACATTGGACAGACTAGAACCATCTTTCCCTTTGCATACAACATATTTTTAAAAAAGAAATCACCACTCTGTCCGTATTCTGTCACGATTCCCTGTCTTCAATGACCTGGACATTCAAGATCAGCAAGTGACAAGGGAGAAGCAGGAACACAGAAAAGTGACTGAGACCATAGTTACCGCAAAGGTCATGATTTGGGAGTGAAACGCTTTGAAGGAGAACCCAAGAGCTACACCAGTTTAATATTTACAATGGGAATCTGGTGAACCAAACAGCTAATGATAAGTCCAGTGTTAGCACAAGATTCTCTAAGCAAAATGGAAAGGAATAACCCATGATGAATAATTTGTCTTATAATCAGGCAGGGCCTTGTCCTTTTGGCTATACCTTGTGGGTACAAATCACAATACAAGGGTCTCAGTGTATACCTGGAGGCCACACCCAGCAGGTCTCTTAGATGCAGATTGACAGGGATAATGGCCTCTTAGGCTTCTAGCCAGGCCCATTTGATAACTAACTTACCCCCTTGTGAGAACACAGACGTTTGCCTATGGAACAAAATCTAATCCCAGTATTAAGGATTCAACTTTGACTCCCTGCTATTGGAGCCTGACAGACAGCTTCCCTGCACCCAGTATGTGCTTCTCTCTGTGTGTCTCTGTCTCAGTCTGTCTTTCTGTCTCTCTCTTTCAGATAGAACAATATTAAAGTTTACTACTTCAACTCTTTTTAAGTCTACAGTGTAATATTATCATATGCATGTAAATTTCTGGGCTACCAGCCTCTACAACTCTTCATGTTGCTAAACTGGACCTCTTGACCTTTCCAGGTCACTCCTAATTTTGTCCTCTTTGGCAGCCAACCTTCAAGAATTTGGCTGTTCTATGCTGTTCATCACGTCAGCAAAACAGGTGTGTTCTGCTTAGCACAATGTCCTCAAGTTTAATCTGTGAGACATGTATCAGAATTTTATTCTTTACTAAGGCTGAAAAGTATCCCAACAGATGCATTGAGCATGTTTTGTTCATCTATTCATGGATTAATGGACACCTGGGTTATTTCTCCCTTTTGGCTGCTGTAGATAAGCTTCAGTGGACATGGTGTGCAAATAGCCTTGTATGAGCCTGTTTTCGATCCTTCTGGCTATATAGAGGAAGAACTGTCAAGTCATACACGATGCTACTGAATGTCTCTGTGTGTAACAACATTTGGGCCTGTGTTTGGAGGCTGAAGGACAACTTTGGGTGTCATCCTTTAGGCACCATCACTTCCTTTGGAAACAAATTTCTCACTGGCCTGATACTCACCAAGTAAGTTTCATTGGCTGGCAATGAACCCCATGGATCCAGATGCCTCTGCCTTCCTTCCCAGTGCATGAATAGCAGGAGGACAGCGCACCATGCTTAGCCTTTTCCTTTCATGCGTGGGGGTGTGTGGACTCAAGTACTTATGCTTGCAAGGCAGGTACTTTACTGACTGACCATTTCCCCATCCCTATAGTTCTATTCCATTTTCCCGAGGCACCATGATGGCCTTTCCCGTACTCTGTCACGTCGCTTGTCCCAGCCATTGTTGGTGGCACAGCCTCACCGTCATCCTAACCCCATTTTGTTACTTCTGCCCTGCACAACTGCAAAACTCTCAAAACTCTTGTTCCAATCCACTGAGCACATTAAGGCTATATTAATTTTTCTTTAACTGCAGTTCTGATGTACTTTCTTTGATTAAGAGGTGAAAAAAAAAGAGAGAGAGAGAGAAGAGAAGAGACAGTCCTTTGGTGGTTCCTAACCTGCCCGTTGGAGCAGTAACTCTCAGGAGCAGACCAACAGGACTTCCCTCTGTGTTCCAAGAAGACCTTGCTCCAACCTCTTCTTGCCTCTTTTTTTCTGCTGTGCCCTTTGCCTTCCTTTCTGTTGTCATTCCATCAGCCGAAATACCCTCACCCCTCAGAACTGATCTCACATGGAACTTTCACAGAACAGCCAAAATGGCCCTTCAAAATTCAAGTACCCATTGGCTTATGATTCATCTCTGTAGCACTCGTGCACCCAAGAAGCCTGTCCTCAGACACCTTCACCATATTCCCCACAAGGGTATGGTAGCTGTTTTCCTCCCAATCATACTGAAAAGCCCAAGGCTAGGTATCTGCTTTATTTGTTCTCAAAACTCCGACATTCTGTACTGCAGGGCATACACAAAAAAAGAACTCTGTTGTTAAACGTTGAAGGCTTCATATTTTCCCGATTGTGATGAGAGTCATCTATCTATTTTAAAACTCCAAACCCTTAGAATTGAATCGGGTTCATAAATAGACTCTTTGGAGATGTCCTGGGAGTTCTTTATTAGGGGTCTAAATTATTGAGTTTATCTGTTTGTATTGATCAGACCAAAGAGATAACACCTAAATGCCTGTCCCCCTTTGGACGGTACAGAATTAGTTGCCACTGTATTTCACATTGGACCTTTTGCTATTAACTCTTTTTTTTTATTATAATTACTGACTTCCAAGTGCTAGCACATGAATCATGATTATCTCACAATGTGGGCGTCTCATGGAAATAGATGCAAGGAATATTCATCATTAGGCAGAGTGTCAGCTATCAGTGAGAAGTTTATAACTTATCTACTTTTTAATTGCTTTGTTTTATTTCCTCCTATTGGACAGAATAAAATAAAAATAATCACTACTTTTGCCAAAGAGAAACAACATAAAAATAAGTTAAAATAGGAGAGAACTCTGCATGCGTGGTGTAATTTAAAGTAAAATTATAACACATAATAAAACTCAAAATGAGTTGCAGCTGTGGTTTGAAAACCTTAAATGTATCATTGAAAAGAAAATTGACTAATAAACAATCTCCCCCACACTAGCAAATCAGTGTACATATGCAAATAAAATTAATTCATGTTGTAAAAGGCTAAAAAGAAATCCATAAAACATGTAGGAAGCTCCCATTTTCCAGGATGGTTACGGGGGAGAGGCAGAGGGAGGCCCTGCCCTGTTCAGTCAGGAAGACCAAGAGAAGAAGATAAAATCAGGAAGCCAGAGTCTCAGAAGGCAGGTGGGAGCCAAAGGAGGAAGCAGAACTGAAATGAGCTATAAGGAGGCCACAGAGACTAGACAGGAAGACAGAATGAGCCAGTAAAGGACAATAGGGAAAGCAATGCAGGCCTGTGAGTTGAAACATCCAGCAATACCCACCATAGCTCACACTGTGTTTGGTAAGTCTGGAAGCAACACTGTAAATTAATCAAGCCAGCTGTATATGCCTGACTTTTACTTCCAATCTGACTTAAAATTCTTGACTTCATGTATGGCTCTAGCACATATTAAAAATACCAAGGGCTTGAGCAACTTAAAGCTCTTAGTGTGTGTGGAAGAAATTAAGGGTGCATGTTGCTCTTGCAGAAGACCAGAGCTCTGTTCCCAGTACCCAACTCAAGTCACTCACAGCCCTAAGGAATATGACACCCTAGAAATCTGAATTTGTATGTGCACACACACACACACACACACACACACACACACACACACACCATTCTAAAATAAAATAAATCCTTAAAAAAAAAAAGAAATTAAAAGAAATGAGTGAGAAACCTACTATGATTGTTTCGTCAAATAATGTGTGACTGATTGTTCTAAGATTTCTAGCCAGGATCCTTGCATATTTTAATGCCTAGGACAGTCCCAGTTAACACATTTGGGCCCGGCATAGTTTTCCCATTCAATCTCAAAACTTCCCAGACTTAGAAGAAAAATTTTATTTCAAGTCTATGAAGTCATCTAGTTTGGAGTACCGTTGGAAAGCAGATTTTTTTTTTTAGAACACCTGCTTGTCAACTTGTTTATCGACCATTAAAGGAATATGATATATGCAACTTAACTTTACAAATAGCTTTAGACCCCAGGTAAACAGGTTTTAGTGACTAATTTAGACAGTGAATTTTTATATAGGAAGTATTCTTTAAACTCAATGATTGTGTATAGCTGTAGAATGCTTTTTAGAATCAATTTTTTAGTATGAATATATTGCCAAAATGTTACTACCATCAACCCTCTGGAATATCTTTATAATAAATCATTACAAATGGCAACCATATTGTGGCAGCCATATTGACAATCAGCGCTCCCTCTCTCTCTCTCTCTCTCTCTCTCTCTCTCTCTCTCTCTGTGTGTGTGTGTGTGTAAGCATTTTAGTGCTCCCAGCAATATAAGATAATTTGTATAATTGTTGTATTTTGTGACAATGGATTTGTGTAAAAAAGAGGCATTCTTGTTTTCTTATTAAAGTGTCTAAAATTGCCTTTAGAATATTTTATTTAGAGCTATTGTTGGCACAATCATGTAGTTTGGAGGAACTGGACATAGTCACCTGTCCAAGAAGTAGTCATCTTGGGAACCGGATCACATTCCCACCCCCCACCCCCCACCTCTGCCTTGTTTCCTACTTTATAAGTGGCATTCCTTGTGGTGGGCTTCAACTGGAATGACAGGCACTTGGGAATTAGAAACAAGGAGAGCTCAAGTCATCTTTAACTACATAGCAAGTTCAAGACCAGCCTGGGCTACAAAGACCCTATCTCAAACAAAACAAGGACAAGCAAACAAAATATGCACCTCACATAAAGACTGTGAATTAAGTCCCCATCTTTTATGGCTTACTTTTTCATTAAAATTTTTCTAAATATTCATGCTTTTACCCTTAGAACTGTGCTGCTCTCAACCGTGGTCAGGGAAGCTTCTTTTTTTTGCAGTGGACAGCAGTCAATGGAGAGATGCAGAGCTGGTCAAAACGATGAGAAAAAGAGACAGAGTGTTCAGCCCCAAATGTGATATCTTATCAGTCCCACCCACCAAGGCTCAGGAAACATTGTGTAAGAAGGAACAGAAGGAACAAGGGACATAGGAGCCAGAGGCTAAGGAGGAGTTCTGTGAATTGCTGTCCTCTGAGCACAGCATGGCTATTGTACTTATGAAGTCATAACTGTTGTAGTTACCTGCACAAGACCCGCATGTGATCAAGCCAACTCAAGTTCTGACATAGATGAAAAGTGTGTTTGCCAGGCCCCACCCCTTTCTGAGGCGTTCTTGGGAACTGATAGCTGATGGGGAAGGGAGAATCATTCTTTATTGACTGGGTGCCCACTGGTAGCTTTACCATACTTCAGTGAATGAATGGGTCCATATCCATGCATGTATGGGCAGCACTAACTGGACTTACTACATTACAAAATAAAGAGGATGAGAGAAGGAGAAGGAGGAAGAGGAAGAGGCGGAGAGGAGATAAAGTAGAGAGGGGGACATGTTGGGGGAGAAGAGGAAGAATATATGATCATTTTTTCAACATACATAGATATGAAATTCTCAAAAACTATTTCTTTAAAAATTTCAAAGATGTTCATCTGAAGGACAAAAAAAAGTATAAATAATGTAGATTTGTGTGTAGAAAGTATAGGGGGATTCCATTTCACGGTGTCAGAAAGCTTTTGAAATCTCTAAATCTAAAGAAACAACAAAATATTTTAAAATATCTAATTTACAATTCAAATAAGTGAAAAATCTATAAATTAAAAATAGCCAGAATACTTTTAGTTTTAGGATGCTATGCCAAGGACTAAGGGATTGAAAGAAGAAACCACGCTGAGCTTGAGCGTCTCGGTTTTGAAACTGAATCTCTAAAGCACTAGCACACGAAAACACAGTGTTCCCTTACATGAATCTCAGGCCAAGCTCTTAGCAGTTCTTTAGATGAGGCTGGTTAACATGATGGTGGCGGTGCTGATGGTGAATCCTAAGTGCCCGGGTCTTAGGACAAAAGAAGAAAGAAATACAAATGCATGGGAGGCTGTGGTCTACAATGTAGGGGACATCAATACTAAAAGAGCAGATTAATATTCCCACAGCATGTTATCTAGAATCCACATGGCCACCACAGCAGGAGGGGGACTGCATATTCATAAAAAATATGACTGAGAGGGCCCCCAAGTTCTGAAAACGAGCCTTGCTTGGTAAAAGTCATCACAAACCATCTCTCTGATTTATAAGACTAGCTTGGGAGTCCATTTCTGTGCATCTAACACCTGAGTCAGGAGACACACTGGAAGCTTTAAATTTTACCTCGTGCTGTAATTGCAACATAAAAATAAATCTGCCAGACTGGCTTCAGCAGAGCTCTTGTAATTGGAATGGTGCCGTGCAAAGAGTTTTTTTTTTTTAAATGTATTTGGATGGATGTGCACATTCGTTATTTCCATTAGTGTCACCATGCCCCCTCCCCAAATTTAAAACGTATAAATGTTTAAAATGTGATTTTTTTAAACCAGAACACCTACCGTTTCCTAGAATGAGAAAACTGCTCCAGGTTTGAATGGAACATTTCTCCTGGCAGGCCAAACAATGCTCCTTGCATTTATCTGTGAGGAACTGAATGCAGAGCGCACAACTCACAAAGAAGGAACTTGTTGAGCTGTGAAGAAACCACATGATTAACTGATTCTTCTTGTCACAGGGTTTGCTTTTGACACCTGACATCTGTGCACAGCCACCCCAAAAATGTATATGTGAAGAAAAAGCAAACAGGCTTATTTTTTAAATGCTGTGCTTCATAATACCTTTCTATTAAAGATTTTGTGCATTTTACTATATCTTATGGTTAACCTGTACAGGTTGGGTATAGAGGCCCTTAGGGCAGTGGTTCTCAACCTGTGGAGTCATGACCCCTTTGGGTGTCAAATGACCCTTTCATAGGGGTTGCCTAAGATCATCAGAAAACAGATATTTGCATTATGATTCATAACACTAGCAAAATTATAGTCATGAAGTAACAATGAAAATAATTTTAAGATTGGAGGTCAAAACATGAGCAACTGTATTAAAGGATAGCATTAGGAAGGCTGAGAACCACTGCCTTAGGGCATTGTAGTGGTTTGAATAAGAATGCCCCTATAGGCTCATAGATTTGAATTCTTGGTGACCAGACAGTGGCACTATTTGAAAGGATTAGGAGGTATGTCCTTGTTGGAGGAAGTGTGTCTCTGGGGTGGACGTTGAAGTTTCAAAAAGCCCATGCCAAGCCCAGAGTATCCCTACTGCCTATGGATCCAGATGTAGAACTCTCAGCTACTTCTCCAGCACTGTGTGTGTCCATGTGCTATCATGCTCCTGCCAAGATGGTAATGGACTAAACCTCTGAAACTGTAAGCCAGCTCCATTGCAATTCTTTCATAAGAGTTGCCATGCTCACAGTGTCTCTTCCCAGCAATAGAATAGTGACCAAGAGAGGTAGCTCTTCATTCTGGAAATTTGAAACTTTACAATGTATGTAAATGTAACTTTCCCTTCAACTTCCACACCTGCCATTATTTGGATAAGGGCTATGCCAAAATTTATTCATGTGTGTGTGTGTGTGTGTGTGTGTGTGTGTGTGTGTGTGTGTGTTTAATTCCCTAAAACAGCTCAAACAGTGAATTTTCATATTTAAATTAAGTAGAGTGTTCTCAGCCCACACAAGGCCATTCTGGTTCCTGGTTCTAGTCCCTTGCAATGTTGAAGACACAGTATGAGTGACTTGGACATGTTGACTGTCAAACAGTCCTTGCAATCAGACAAAAGAGCCCATCCTCAGAAACAGTGATGCTGACAGGCATGGGAATGGAAGGTGCTTTTCAATAGGGCAGAGAAGGGAAACCATGGCACAGCAGCAGGAACTACTAAATTTCACCATAAAAGCTGTGATCTCTTTGAGGAATCTTGTACAGAGAATAGGCCAGATGCCTTAAAAGTAAGAAAGCGAGGACAGAGCATGCGTAGCGAACTGTACTGGGCTACAAAACTGCGCATGTAGCCTGCTAGGTGCCCTGGTGCTCTAAGCTTGGAATCTGCAAATGTACCTGACAGCCCTCCTTCCCCAGACCCAAGGGCCCACATTCCATGCTCAGGACAGCGCCTCAGCTAGCAGATCCTTTGATATAAAAGGCCTTAACAAAGGATACCGCTTGCAGAAAAAAAGAAGGATAATTACTAGCTTTCATCTTTTGGCTCAGGAATCTCATCATAACATGTCAGTATGAGGGCATAAAACTAAAATATTACTCACAGATCACAGTGTCAATGAAGTCCAATTTTCATTGAAAAGAAAGTGCATGTATTTAGCTGGCAACTAAAGCAAAAGTTCCTGAGGGTTCATTACTACTATGTGCACCACACAAATGAATGAAGCCATTAATTAACTTTTCAGAAATTTAGAATGATCGATGGATAGTTATTGAAACTAATTAGCAGTACCATTCACAAAGTGTGTGTCCTGCCTGTTGCATTGCTAGGCTAAAGATTCAACAGGGTAGTTCATAGAAGATCACAACATTCCTGGGAGGAAGCACCATGAACAGTCTTAGTGAGATCACTGAGGCTCAGGGAGGTTCCTTTTCCCAGCCTTATCACATAACCAGTAGGATAGAATATGCTCATAACGGACTGGATCTGTTGTAAAGCCTGAACCACACTGTCTCCAAAAAGAGGGTAAGATAAAAAAATAAACATTCTTTTGAGAAAAAAAAATAATCTCACAAAGCTTGCTGGGAAAACCCTGGGAGTGTGCATACCACTCTCCTTTCCACTCATTTGTTCTTTGTATTTAATCTATTTTCAAAGGAGAGATGGTGGGAGACACGTACATACTCATCACATGTTGACACCCATGAAATCCTGGCTATCCGCTCTCAGAAAGAGTGGAGGCAAAGGGGTGAGAACAGAACACTGCACTGGGGTTCTTGTAGGCAGCTGGTAAATGACACATGACTTCTTGGAGTCAGTTTCATTCTGCTTCCCCCATGATGCATTGAAGGGTGAAGTCACCAAATGCTCAAGCTGGGAGCCAGTCCAACTCAGTTCATATTCTGTACAGTTTCACACCATTATCCTAGCTTTTCCCAGTCTCACTTTCTCTTCTTCGAAAAGGAAATGTAATAACCACAATCCTTCCCACAAGAAGCTCTCTGTGAGAGGCTCCTCCAAGCTCCTCACAGAGTCCTGGTCACAGGACAGTTGTGACAACAGGAAATGTTATGTGTAAAACTCTTAGGAGAGCAAGATCCTTACCTCCAGATAGTGTTCTTGGGCTCAATAGAAAAGCCCTTCGAGAGTCCTTCAAAAGCAAATGCTG
>CABHPP010143230.1:0-12259 GCA_902168425.1 Peromyscus attwateri
TGTGGATCTCTGCATCTGCTTCCATCAGTTACTGGATGAAGGCTCCATGATGACAGGGTGTTCACCAATCTGATTACTGGGGTAGGCCAGCTCAGGCACCCCCTCCACTATTGCTAGTAGTCTAAGCTGGGGTCATCCTTGTGGATGCCTAGGAATTTCCCTAGCACAAGGTTTCTTCCTGTCCCCATGAAGTCTCCCTCTATCAAGATATTTCTCTCGTTGCTCTCTCACTCCGTTCCTGTGTCCCTGTTCCAGCTCAACCATCCCATTCCCTTATGTTCTTATCCCCTACACTCTATTTCCCCCCACCTCGCCCCCAGTTTACTCTGGAGATCTCACCTATTTTCCCTTCCCAGGGTGATCCATGCTTCCCTCTTAGGGTTAGCTTCCTATTCCTCCTTGTTAGCTAGCTTCTCTGAAGCTGTGTATTACAGTCTGGTTATCCTTTGCTTTATATCCAGTATCCACTTATGAGTGAGTACATACCATGTTTGTCTTTCTGAGTATGGGTTATCGCAGGATAATATTTCCTAGTTCCACCTATTTGCCTGTAAATTTCATGATAGTATTGTTTTTCTCTGCTGCGTTAGTACCCCATTGTGTAGATGTAAGTGGTACTATATTCATCATCTAGTTCTGCTTCACAAATTGACTTATTGGTAAGAAGCCAGAGATGCCCCCTCAAAGACACCCTAATGAATCAATCTATTTGAGCTAGCAGGGCAGGCAGCGATAGACTACAATCTTTCTTCTAGAGCCTTCGCGTTACTGTAGGCATGGCATTTTGTTGTTGTTGTTGTTGTTGTTGTTCACTTCTGAGGGTTTCTGAGGAATGGTTTTCTGTGTTCAGTCCCATGTGATTCTCCCAACCTATCCATGGCCTTGTAAAGCAAGGAGGTGCAGTACAGATTTTTGTGTGCTTGGTGCTTTTGTATTGTACACAAGATAAAATAACAGATTACTTTTTCTCGAAGGAAAAAATGTGTTGACTCCATGTATATTAGTTAATTTCCTCATTACTACAAGAAAACACCTGACCAAAAACCAACAAAAATAAAAAACAAAAACAACAAAAAAAAACCAACAACTCAAGAAAGGAAGGGTTTATTTTGGTTCTCAGTTTAAGAATGCAGTCTATAAGGGTGGAGAAGTCATAGCAACATGTGATAGAACTGGTTAGTCACATTAGTCTGAAATCAGGAAACAGAAAGCAGTCAATCATTGACTTTCTAATTTGATTCAGTTGAGCACCATAGCCCAGCCCAAGCAATGGTGCCTCCCACATTTAGGGCATGTCTTCCCACCGTAATTAACTAGGTCTAGAAACCATTTCACAGAGGTTTGTTTCCATGGTGATTTTAAATTCCATCTCATTGACAGCCAAGATTAACCATCATATCGTGGTTGTAGAATAAGTGTTCTAATTTTGTTTTAGGATCAAAATGGTTTGGAGTTCAATACTTAATTTATTCTATTTGAAATTAGTTTATAATTATCCCCATGTATTTGACATTTTCTAATAATAGGCTATTTTTAAAATTTGATTTTACAAATGTCTTTTATTCAAATGTTAACTTTGACAAGTAAGAATTCCTTAGGTTTTTTCCCTTATTTGGATTGGGACTGCTATTTTCATTTATGATTTGTTTATGTGGCCATATATATATATATGGCTGTTCAGTAAGGTATTCCACTAAAAGTTTGTTTTGTTTTGAGTTAGGTTCCTTTATACTTTATTCTCATAACTAAGCTGTTCCTTCCAGATCAATATTACATAATATTCCCACTCTAATAAATTAAGGGAATTTAATCATTCCCTTAGTAAAATAATTTGAAATGATTCCCTCTTCTATTTTCCTGAGGTCTTAATTATATGCTCAAAGATGGGTTATAAGTGCATGTGAACAACTATTTTAAGATTCAGTTTGTCTTTCAACCTATAGGTTGAAAACAAATAGGCCATGTTTAGATTCTTTTATGTTTTCACTTTTGTATTTTGAGATAGAGTTAGAGTAATTCAAATGCAGTTGTTGGAAACACATGACATTTTGCATATGTGTGATGCTCTCTCACTGTCAGGAAGCCAGTAGTGACGTAGCTCTCCGTGATCTTATCTTGACTCCACCAGTTTTTACAAACTCCTGTTTCTGTGTGCAGTTGTCCTTTATTTGAGGAAGACATTAGGATGTTGTTTGTGATTTATCTGGTATAACTGAGTGAATTTGGAGGGCTCCTTTTTCTTCATCTCTGTTGGGTTTCTAGTTTTTACTTAGAAAAGAATCCATAGGTCATTTTCAACAATACATTGCTGTTGTCTTTGAAATTCTTATATTGTTATTTCCTCACAATTAATTATTTTTATCCAACTGACTCCAAAACTTTCTTTTCTTCTTTTTATCACAGTATTAACAATTTTTATCAAAGCCAGAAGTATTCTTCAGTGATAAAGAGAAATTGCCCATCACCGTTTCTCATGTTATTCCATATTTCTCATCAAGTGTATATGTTTTTGCCCCCAATCCATTCTGTTGTTCTTGATGTCTGTCTTCTTTATTATAAGAATATTATTCATCTTTGACTTGATGGTTGTAATCAGCATTCCAACAATCTTTCCTTTTTAGGCTTCCCGGGGTGTGGAAATACTTGTTTTGGATTTCCTTTCCATCTCTATGTGCAAAACTTTATTTTCTAACAAAGAGCATCTGCTGTTTTAATTTTGCACAGCAGTGCATCTGGTCACACAGTAGGCTATCTATTTGTTTCTTACAAGCTTCTGAAGGTATTGTGAAGATGATTATGGGCTTTGCCTAGCTGGTATATGTTCAAAAGGAATATATATCCAAAATGGAAACACACATGGCTGACGTGTTTAGGTTCCTGTTGCTGCATTTTATAAATAATAAAGTCAATTGTGGTCACTGTAAATTAGCCAACATATTTATTTAAACATTAAGACTTGTTTTAATGTTTATTAAGCTTATTAATGAGAATGGTGGGGGCAGAGTGCACATGTCACTGTGTGCATGTGGAGATCAGAGGACAATGTATGGAAGCTGGTGCTCTTTTTTCGACCATGTGAGCTCCGTGAATCAAGCTCAGGTTGTTCCATCTGTTAACACTCCCTTTAACCTGCCCAAGTAGACCTTTACTTTTAGAATCTCAAGTCTCTAAAGTATAAAACATTGGAGAGTGATTATTATAACTCAGACTTTACAGCCGAGGCTCCATGAATGCAAACAATATGCAAATGAATAAATTACTGCTAAAAACACCAACACTAAAGTTATACCTTACAGCCGAGGCATTTGTTAGTCAGCACTTGGGCACATACAGACAGATACAAACACATTTCATTGGCCATATGTATATATAATTAGATATATTATTAGATATTTTTGGATTTTTGTTGCACGAATCCCTAATGATCTTATGATAAAAACCTGGAGCCAGATATTGGGGTAAATGCTGAAAGATCAGAGGAAACAAGACACAGCCACTTCTCACCTCTCCAACTCCTCAGTTGATCCTGTCTCCACAAATCCTCAGACTGAATGCCTCTGAGTCCTCAGCAAATAGGCTCTCTAGTTCCTTTCTCCTCAAGCTTTATATGCCTTTCTCTGCCCAGCCATTTCACTTCCTATCTCAACCTTCCTAGTGCTGGTACTAATGGCGTGTGTGCTTCCCAAATACTGGGGTTAAAGGTGTGTGCCACCACTGCCTGGCTCGGTTTTTTCTCCTAGAGTGGATCAATCTCATGTAGCCTAGTGTGGCCTTGAACTCAGAGATCCAGATAGATCTCTGCCTCCTGAGTGCTAGTATTAAAGTTGTGTGCCGCCACTGCCTGACCTCTATGTTTAATCTCGTGACTGGCTCTGTCCTCTGATCTTCAGGCAAATTTTATTAGAGTACAAAAATATCACCACAGATTTTTAAGTTGCTATATATATATATATATATATATATATATATATATATACACACATATGAATGTTTGCCTGACTGTATGTGCACCAGATGTGCACAGTGTGCATTGATGCTGGAAGAGGGCATTGCATCACCCAGAGCTGTTACAGACTGTTGTGAACCTTGGGTCCCCACCAGAGCAATTAGTGCTCTTCACTGCTGAGCTGTCTCTGCAGTCTCTCGTTTATATTTGGAAAAAACCATAGTCCCTAAAACAAACTGCAAAAAAAAGTTTTGTTTTTATATATTCCACAAATCAATGTAAAAGTGCATAGCATAAAGTCTTTATTTTAGAAGGAATCATAGATAGTAAAAGTTGGCAAATTAGTTAAAATAAGTGGCAAACCCATTCTACTACTTGATCAAGAATCAAAGCATGAGGGCCAGAGAGATGGCTCAGCAGTTAAGAGCACTGTTGTTCTTGCCAAGGTCCTCGGTTCCATTCTCAGCACCCACATGGCAGCTCACAATTGTCTCTAATTCTAGTTTTCAGGGATCTGACACCCTCTTCTGACCTCTTCAGGTCCCAGGTAACACATGTGGTGTACTTAAATACTCACACATAAAATTAATGAAGCAAAAAAAAAGTATTTTTTAAAGAATCAAAGCATTATAATTTGAACTGTGAATAGTTTTTCTATTTTAGAATTTAATTGCCTTAATAATTGAATAATGCTGTGTAATTTAATAAATTGCTAATATTTTTACAGGAAGATGTTGTAATATTCCTCTGAGAGAGAAAGATTTGCTATCTTCTATTTTCATAATTTGAATGAGACTTGACTTGGCCCAATAGGCCGATCCGTGTTCCCTTATTCTGTAGGTCACTGTTGTAATATTAATATTACATATGCAAATGCTTTATCACAAAAATTCATTACTGGCCTCACGAAAATGGCATTTTGAGAACATAATGAGGCAAATATTAACTAAGAGACCAATAATGTCTTCAAACTGCTAAGAAGGATGTCTCCTGAATAAAATAGTTTGTTCCATTCAGTTGAAGACAGAACAATACAGAGGCTTGCCACAAAACATCATTCCTTGATCCTTACCATGATAATATTATCCTTCAACCTTCAGTAATTCCCTTAAAATTTCCATGAGGTAGCCTCAGAATTCTAGTCGAAAATTAGCTGCACAAACATTTTTTTTAATTATTGAAAAGAGATTCCTCTCTCATACAATACATCCTGACCACAGTTTCCCCTCCCAACACTGCTTCCAACACCTCCCTACCTCCCTTCTCCCCCAGATCTACTCCCCTTCCGTTTCCCTTCAGAAAGGAGCAGGTACCCAAGAGACAACAACCAAATATGACAAAACAAAATACAGTAAGACAAAGGCAAAAGCTCTCATTTTGAGGCTGGACAAGGCAACCCAATGGGAGGAACATTTTTTGATGACAAACTGCGACAGTTTGAATGAGAATGGCCCCTATAGGCTCCTATATTTGAATCCTTGGTCCCCAGTTGATGAAACTATTTTGGGAAAGATTAGTAGGTGTGCCTTGTTGGAGGAGATATTTCACTATGGGTAGGCTTTGAGGTCTAAAAAGCCAAAGTTTCTCTCTCTCTCTCTCTCTCTCTCTCTCTCTCTCTCTCTCTCTCTCTCTCTCTCTCTCTCTGTTTCCTATCTCTCTGCTTGTACCATACAAATCAGATATAAGCTCCTAACAATTCCTTTCCTGCCTTCCTGCCTACTACCATGTTCCATGCCATGATGATAATGGACTGACCCTCTGAAACTGTAAGCAAGGCCCCAATTAAAGGCTGTCTTTCATAAATTTCCTTGGTCAGGGTGTCTTTTCACAGGAACAGAAAAGTAATTATGCCACATATATGATATTCTTCTACAGGTAGAAAATGAAAAATTATATTCGGTAGACATAAGCTTTAGCTAATACACGTATTGTCCTTTTATAGTTAGATATAAACAAGCAGTTTCCCTATTCTTTCCACATATCCATAGATTAGATATACATTTTTCTGTTTCTTCTAATTGTGTGGTAAATTTACATGTTTGAGGTTAGTGTTATCTAACTCTGTGCAAATGAAAATTAACCTAGAAAGTCCACAGCTAAACCAAACCAAATGAGCATGGACATGGTAGCAAGTTAAGCTGGGAAAGGCACGGGGTTTTCTCTGGGTATCACATCAACAGTGACAGAGTGGGTGAGGACTGGGGAGTGGTGGGAAGGAAAAAAAATATTACTGATGATTTTACATTTTCGTTGAAACTTATAAATGATCCTACTTTAAGATTTCCCACCATTGGTAGATTTTTGATTACTACCAGGTGACACTCCAAAGGACATGATTTTATTTATTCACTGACACCCAAAGAATGGCTTTGAGACTAAACATTACCAAATATTTAGATAATTACCACAACTCCGGAATATGTTAGGCCTGTCTGTTTTATTACAACATAACTAGTCTCACGAGTAACATTTCTAAGAATTTATATCTGTGCTTTATGCTTCTACCTTATTATTTTTGTATTAGATTGGCCTAATTCTATAAGAATTTACTTATCTAGGGAAAAAGAAAACGATACATTAAGAAGATAGACTTTGATTATTAAGAAAATTTGTGTTTAGTTCTGACTTCTGTGTCTCTGTGCTTTACTGTGTCTCATTTTCCTGATTGATTCTCCCCATGTCTTCCTTAATTTGAAAGGATTAAGAAAAGATAAATGAAATTACACACCTCTCAGTCAACCCAAATAAGACTCTAGGCAACACAAGGAGAGATAAAAAGTTTGCTTTAGTTTTTCATTAACCACAGTGACCTTATTTTCCAAAACCAAAAAGTAGGAAATGGGTACATCAAATGAATTAAAGAATGCTTTAGACAAATAGGACAGATGCCTGAATTATTCAGCCTATAGGTGCATACTATGGATCTGGGAGATGCTATCTTACGAATAAATAAAAGTTTAATGATGTATTCACATTTGTTTTAATATCATCATTGCAAAATATAAAAGCAAAATTTGTAGCCACTGGGGAAGTTGCTCAGTCATTAAAAAGCCTGTTGCTTCAGCCTGAGGACATGAGTTTGGATATCTAGGGAGAAATGGTTGCTGTCGTCATTGTCATCCTTAACCCCAGCACAGGGGGATGAGGAGACCAACAGAACCCTGGAGCTTTCTGGTGAGCAAGTTTAGTCACTAATTGTTTAAGACAATCAGACACTGTCTCAAACAAACAAACAAACAAGCAAATAAACAAGCAAACAAACAGATAAGAAGGAAAACCAAGGAGGAGAAAACACTTGTTTCTAATTTCCCCCATACCGTTGCATACATGCACATGTAAAAATGCATGTAACAACACATAACTATCTGTCCTAAAAATATAAAATGAAAGGTTTTGTTGTTGTTGTTGTTTTGAGACAGTTTCTCTGTGTAACAGCCTTGGCTGTCCTGCAACTCACTCTGTAGCCCAGACTGGCCTTGAACTCACAGAGATCCCCCTGCATCTGCCTTTCAGTTGCTGGGATTAAAGACATGGGCCACTGCCTGACTATAAAATGAAAGTTTTAAATAATGAATGAAAATAGCAGTTTGATTTATTTTTGATAAATTTTTTATCTGTTGCTCTGTAATCATCCTCAGACTATGATAAGCAACAAAACTAAGTACTTCTCATTTTCTCTGGATCAGAAATGTGGTTGTATCATGGCTTGGTCCTGTGGCTAAGGATGTCACAAATCTGTAATCAATATGTCACTGTGCCGGGCGTTGGTGGCGCACGCCTTTAATCCCAGCACTCGGGAGGCAGAGGCAGGCGGATCTCTGTGAGTTCGAGGCCAGCCTGGGCTACCAAGTGAGCTCCAGGAAAGGCGCAAAGCTACACAGAGAAACCCTGTCTCGAAAAAAGAAAAAAAAAAATATGTCATTGTATCTGCTATCTGAGGGCTCAATTAGGAAAAGGAAAAGTTCTAAGCCCAAGATCTGATGGCCATTGGCAATAATCTGTTCCTACTGGAATGTAGGACAGGCCATTGGATGGAAGCCACCTGCAGTTTATTTATTTGTTTGTTTGTTTTTGTCATAGAAGCCTCTCCAAAAAGTAGCTAATAAAACTTCAGACAGTTCTATCAGCAAAGACCACATATCAGGGAAGAGGGAGCATGTAGTGCCAGCAAAAGTTAGCAGTCTTTTGTGGTGTTTTGTTCACAACACATGAGCCACCAGTTCTAGACTATACACAGATGAAAGGGGCTAGACACATTTGAGAACATTTAAGAGATAGGCATCACTGGGGACCATCTTAAAGATGAATTACTATGCCCTACAAAATTATAGTGGGTCCACATAATAAGTTTATGATCTCAATTAATCTTCAATATGTGGTTCTCATTTCTCCCTTTCAGTCTTAATGTAAACACTCAGCACAGTTTTATTAAATAGAGATATTTGGATCAGAAGAAGATGCTCCAGAACACCAGCTGTATCTCAGAAGCATAGTTTGAATTCAGTGATGTGTGTGTGTGTGTGTGTGTGTGTGTGTGTGTGTGTGTGTCCAACTTTGTGGGAATTATAGATAACCCATTATTTAGTAAGGGGAAATAGAGTCTACCTCAGGAATTATATTTGATTTATAACAAGCATATAATTATTTGAGTTATCTGTTGATAGTCATTTTACTAAGATATCATGCCTACAACAAAATATAAGCATAGTTTTCTGACTTCATAAAATGCGGAAACACCTAAGAACACACTCTCAGACTAAGAATTAGAATAAGAACATTACCAAGAAGCACAGCACATCTCTGTCACCATAAATTCATTTTACCTATTTTTTTTCTATTTTAACTATAAAGTTACATAAGTTAACTGTGACTTTTTTTTCCACAAAAGTTCACTTCTCTTGTTTGGAAAGTATTCTGTTTTTCAGTTATGAATATCACTGGTATCAACATTCTTTTACATATATTTTAATACATGTGTTATTAGTCACCTTATCATTGTGATCAAACAGCTTATACAAAATAGGGATTATGTAGTGTACAATTCAGGAGTCTAGTTTGCCATGGCACAAAAAGACACAGTGGAAGTGTTGTGGCAGCTGTTTGTTGAAGGTCTTGTTATGTCTCGGTGGCTCCAGAAGCACAGAGGGGTGGACAAACCAAATATAGGCTATTGTCTTCTACAGCCAGCTCCTATTTATACACATTTGCCATTTAGGCCCAGCTTCTGTAGGGTCCATAACTCCCCAACACATTGTCATCTGCTGGAAACCAAGTGTTCAAACACATGAGCCTGTTTGACACATTTCATCGTTAAACCAACACACATATAAAGACATTTCCAAGTCCATGTTTGAGTGGAATTACTAGGTCAACTGATGTGATGTGTGCAAATTCAGAATATACTGCTAGTTTCCAGGTCTCACATCAATTTCATACTAATGAGAAGTGCACAAGTAGCTTAATTTGACCCACATTTGTGCCAACGTGTCATAGCATCAAAGAATTTGATACAATCTAGTCTAATATTTAGTGGTATTACATGGCAATAGACATTTTCTTTATATGTATGGAAAATGGAGACATTTTTGTTTATATTGATCAAATGAAATTCATATTAAGAGTACCTATTTAAGACATCCATTTTCAAAAATGAGTTCCATGATTTTATAAATTGATTCTTAACATGTTTGTTCATTTGAAGAAGTCAGGAGGGCAAATGAAAGTATCTTGAATCCAAATATTTCATTTAATGGTGTATTTGAAAACAATGTTTATTTTGATGTAACCAGTATGTTAAATGCTCTTTCACTTTATTAACAGTGGATTTTGTGGCCCCTTAAAGAAGCAATTGCTAGGTCTGGGATACCTCACTCAGGATGTTTTTCTCTAATTCCACCCATTTGCCTTTAAATTTCATGATGTCATTTCTTTTTAATGGCCGAGTAATACTCCATTGTATAGGTGTACCACATTTTCTTTATCCATTCTTCTGTGGAGGGGAATCTAGCTTGTTTCCAATTTCTGGCTATTATGAATAGAGCATCAATGAACATGGTTGAGCAAAAGTCTCTGGAGTAGGATAAAGCATCCTTTGGGTACATGCCCAAGAGTAGTATGGCTGGATCTTAAGGTAGATCAATTCTGTCTTCCTGAGGAGTGAACTCAATGGTATCTTTGGAGGCTCCTTGTCTCATAATGTGTGTCAGGGCCTTTTTTGCTGTTTGTTTTGTTGCTGTTTGGTTTTTCATTTAAAAAAATTATCTTGATTTTATTTTTTATTTTAAATTAAATACATATTGTTTTCTCTCTTTTAACAGTACAGGTTCTTTGAGAATACATTATGGCTTCCAGATTAGTGTTTTTATAGGATTCTTAAATGTGCAAAACAAGGGGTTCCTGCGTCTATAGGTTTCTTGTACCTTTTCTTGGGCTCCTTTCCTCTTTTTTATTTTTATATTGTCCTAGTCTGGTGTATTAGTTTGTGTTTTATTTTATTATCATTCCTTAGAAGCCTATTTGTTTCCTAGTGAGAGACAAAAGGGGGTAGATCCAGATGGGAGGGGAAGTGAAGAGGAACTTGGAAGCATAGAGGGAGGAGAAACACTAATCAGGGTAAAATATGTGAGAAGAAAAGCTTTGTTCAATAAAAGGAAAAAAGACCCCCCCAAAAGAATTGCTAAAGATCAACCTTCAAATGAATTTATCTGAAAAAAATTTTAATGCCTGTACCTCGCTCAAAAAAAATACGAATATTGAAAAAATTATCTCAAGAAGGAGAAAAGAAAGTAGAAAGAGAGAAGGATTGCTACATTTTCAGTTGTTGTGTTAAAATATCATGATGAAATCAACATAAGAGAAAAGGGGTTTATTTATTTTGGTACACAGTTCAAAGGCAGAATCCATTATGATGGGATAGTCAAGGCAACAGGAGCTTGAAGCAGCTTGTCATATTGACTCTACAGTGAGGCAGAAGAAGTTTTTTTTTTTTTTTTTTTTTATCTATCTTCCTCCTTTCTATGCAGTCTGGGACTCAAACCTAAGGAGTAGTACCAGCCTTCTAGAGGTGATCTTTTTTCTTAATTAACCTAATTAAGATGACCCCTAATAGATATTCACAGAAGCTAATCTAATTTAAATAAGCTCTTGCATATAGTCCCAAGGTTTGTCTCCTAGATGATTCTAGATCCAGTCAAAGTTGACTAGCAACCGCAACCATAACACTAAGCTCCAAGGTGTTGCATAGAAGCTACATTTTTTACCTTCATAATTAGAGGTGATATTATCTGAAATTAATTGTTGATAAATTATTAAGATAAAAATTAATGTAACGGTTTCCTATGTGGATTTTCTATAGTCCTATTAACAATAATCAAATCAATTAACGTTTCCCACTGTCTTAGTTATTTTTCTATTGCTGTGAAGAGACACCAGGACCAAAGCAATTTATAAATTAAAGCACATAATTGGAGGTTTATTTATAGATTCAGAGGCTGGCATGGTGCTGGAGCAGTAGCTAAGCTCTTATGTCTGATTCACAAGTCAGAAGCAGAGAGAAAGAGAAAAAAGATGGAGAGAGAGAGAGAGAGAGAGAGAGAGAGAGAGAGAGAGAGATGAGAGGATATTTGATGAGGTATATCTTTCTGTACACTGAATATGTGTTGCTCTGATTGGTTTATAAATAAAACGCTGACTGGCCCATAGCCAGGCAGGAAGTATAGGCAGGATAAGCAGACAAGGAGAATTTTGGGAAGAGGAAGGTTGAGTCAGGAGTCTCCAGACAGACACAGAGGAAGCAAGGTGTGAAGGCAGAACTGAGAAAAGATACCAAGCCACGTGGCTAAACACAAATAAGAATTATGGGTTAATTTAAGTGTAAGAGCTAGTCAGTAATAAGCTTGAGCAAATGGCCATACAGTTCATAAATAATATAAGCCTCTGTGTGTTTACTTGGGTCCAAGTGGCTGTGGGACCAGCAGGTGAGAGAGATTTGTCCTGACCATGGGCCAGGCAGGACACAGGAAAACTTGCAGCTACAGAGATTTAGATCTACCTAGGAATGGTAGAAATCTCAGACGGATCCCAGCAACATACTTCCCCCAAGAAGGTCACACCTTCTAATCCTTTCCAAACAGTTCCACCAACTGGGGACCAAGCATTCAAACAGATGATCTTATGGGGGGGCATTGCCATTCAAACAAACACACCCACTGTTGCAGGGTCAGTTTTGTCATAATTGATGTGTCTAGAATATTAACTTTAAAAATATTTCATGATCGGTCCTTACATTAGTAACAATGCACACCTTGCTTTTTT
>CABHPP010143230.1:12359-25731 GCA_902168425.1 Peromyscus attwateri
TTTTTTTTTTTTTTTTTTTTTTTTTTTTTTTTTTTTTTTTACCCAGTATTAACTACTTTTGATTATTTTCTGTTCTACTTAAATTTCAGAATCCCTGTTTTAAAATGCCACAGAAATTCTGGAGTTTTTATGTTTACCACTGTTGGTATTTGTAGTCCTGATCTTCAACAATGAACATGGTAACTTGCCCTTGTTTTCTGTTGCTGCCTAGTGCTTTGCTAAAAAACGCATCACCACAAATAATACACATTTATTATTCATTTAACTCTTTCTTCTGCCAATAGCCCAAGGCATCTTAGCTGACTCTTTGCTCAGAACCTCACCAGGCTTAAACCCAAGTGTTGGTCCAGACAGCCATCAGGGCATCTCCAAGTCATCAGGTCCTGAGAACTTAGCTGTGAAGAGTGCAAACTCTTCAGCGTAGAGCACAAATTGCATGTTTTGTTTCTCTTTGGCTTTCCTGACTCTTCTCTTCTGTGCGGAAGGTGAAGCAGTATTTATGCCTTAGAGGTAGTAGCACAGTGTTAAGATAGTTCATTCAGCAGTTTAGCTTCAGTCTGAGAGTGGAGGATAAGGAGGAGGAGTCGAGGAGGATGGGGGTTTCCCTCAACAGCTGTGGTGGTGTCACCCTTTCATTGTTGGTGTCCTAGTAAATAGAGCTAAGTCATACATGTATTTGTGGATAATTGGATGCTAATTATTAGTTTATTTAATCAGTTGTTTTACTCAACTTCTCCAGAAAATGGGGAGGATGGTATAAAGTAACTCTATTAATTTAAAATACACACCCATTTGTAGATATTTTGATTTGCCCTTTGCTCTGAAATGAGTGTGCTGACTGAAACCACTAATTATATCACAATGGAATGATCTTAGTGTATTATGAGGGGAAACAGCATTAAAACAAAGAGACCGGAAGTGTTCTTGTTGTATTAGTTTGTGTCCTGAACTCTTCAGAGAAGTCTTGCCCATGCCCCACTGTCTCTGAAAAAAAATGACTGCTCCCTATTAAGTGATTTCAACTGACTACCTTAAAATAACACAGGTATTTGAGACCCATAAGTGCTATGTGTTTTTTTTTTCATTGTGAAATATTTCCACAGTAAAGACTTCCCAAAATCAAAGTGTGCTCAGAAAACAAAACACAAAAGTAAGTTGAGAAGGTTTCTAAATAACCCATATGGTTCATAAATTCCACTGTACACATAGTTTTAAATTGTTCCCAAAGAATTCTCTCATGAAATAAGACGGTGTCACTTATGATTACCTAGTATCTCAAGAGATCCACCCCTTCCTTCTTCTGCTTATTTATTTAGGCCATTTGTGAAAAGGGGTCAGCTAATGGAGACAATGTGCTTTACTTTATATCCTTACTTTATGACTGACCCAGGCTCGACAGGGAGTGCTTTGCTCATGTCAGAGTTTCATCTATACTAGTTCTAATAAGAAGAATTGACACAGAACATCTTCAGTCTAAAAGCAAATGTTTTAGAATACAGTTGTTATAATCTACATTATGATTGTGAAAAGCAGCATATGCCATTTCCAAACATCAGGCACTCTAGAGAAAGTATTTTCTAGCCACCAGGATATGGGAGGAGAGGAAAACGTGAAATGAAGCAAGCATATATTGAAAGTCCGCTGAATAAATCCTGTTTGAACTGAGATATCTCTCTTGTCTCAATGGACGTTCTCAAGAGGAACAGAGCCAAGACACTGGCCCCCCACATCCTGCTTCTCTCTCATACACATACACATACACATTCTCTCTCATACACATACATACATACTCTCTATCACACACTCTCTCTTTCTCGCTCTAACAGATTTATATACACTCACCCTCTAACACACACATACACAAACTAAATAAAGAGACATGCAAAACAGGTCATATTTTACAGCCAAATCTTTTGGTGATAACCCTTGAATAAAGTAATATAAGGTTATTGGGATTCTTTTAAAAATTCCATTTTGTTTGAATAATCACAATTGGTTTTGGTTGAACTCTCAACAGTGTTCATGTGGTGGGTTGCATTCTAAAATACAGCAAAAATGTAGAACTTTTTGGTATATTTTACTCCAAAGAGTTTCTTTAGAAGAATTTGCATGGATGCCTCCTTTTCATAAACAACACATCACCTAATAGATGCACACTCAAAGCTCTTTCCTGCTTCCTATTATTTGGTATTAACTATTCTCTAGATATTTCTATTTTTATTCCTTATTTGTGTGCCAAGGTTTACATTATTTAAAGTCCAGAATTCTTATAGACAAAAATTATAGCAAAACACATTTCACACATGATCTTAATGAACAGCTTAAAGAACAGCTTAAAAGAATCACAGACGTTTTCTCTAAAATTTACAGATAATTTTTTAAAGGTTGCTCTGAGGCAGATGCAACCCAAACACCTAGTTACCTTTATCTCAAATAACTTAAATCATATAAATAAAATAAAGTTGCTACAATTATACTAATACTTTACAAATCAAGGGCATTTGTCCACATGATCTTTGCCTAGAAGAGAATGCATATATGGAGAGAGAGAACTTTAGTTAGGAGTATGTGGTGTGTAAAGCTCTATAACATTTTAGTGCACTCATTTGTTTTCATGTCCTTCTGCTAGATTTTAGGACCTTTGGAACTTAGGGTTTCTGCTTATTCTTGCCTGCCCTGTCTCCCTTCCATTTTCTTTCATCTGTTAGTCCTTCATATGAAATTTAACACACACACACACAAAAAAAATCAATGATTGCTTTGAAATAAATGAATAAAAAGAAAAACTAGAAATGGTTTGGAGTATGTGGACAGATGAACTATTTGTATCCAAGCATATTGAGGGTAAGGGTCCAGCTGTGGATGTAGCTCTTCCGGAGGAGAGCAGACATCTTTGATAGCCAGGAGTCTTTGCTGAGTCAGCCACATGTAGAGTCGTTTTGACTCTGATTATAGACTCTTCAGATGGAGTGTCACATCCATTTTATTATGCAGAAGCATGAATAAAATAAAAAACATGCAAAAGTAAAATCAATGAAGGAAAGAAGAATTAAAGGAGACAGGGACTAAACAGAATTGATGAGCATCCTAAGAAAGGTAGAGATGGTTATTTTTTAGCAAAGCTTTCAACACTCTAAAAAGAATAGCTTATAATCAATATTTTTATATCATCAAGGTAAAGTATTTTAATTAAAATTATAAAGGGTCAGTGAAGCATTGATTGGACAATAACCCAGGCCATAAAAAATGCAAGACTTTTTTCTATAGTGGCACTTAAGCCAGAGTATGTGGTTGTCTGTCTCCCTTATTACCCCCAAATGCAATAAATTGTGTTTAAGCATTGTGATTTGACTATTAATATAATGTCTTTGATAAACATTAATGATCAATAAAGTTGAAGCAAATTCTCATAGTAAATTGATGGCATGAAATGTTCCCTTGGCACAATGAATTGTTTTGTCCATATATTCAAAGTATCTCCTTTGCACTAAATCTTTCACAATTTGATTGGCCTATTATTTCAATCACCTGATTTACATGAAATCATGCTTTTAGACTCCTAGATACTATTAATAGCCTCTAGTATGTTGGGTGGATATCATACTATGATGTAGAAAGAACTATACAGAGTTTACAGATAGATGAATCAAAGATGGCATTATGAAGATCAACTGACTGCCCAGATAAGCAGAAGGAAGTTCACTAGTTATTATGGTTTCAGTCCAGCTGCTATGTTCTTTTGATGGAATTCCGTTGGTTGAGTGCTTGCCTATTACTCAAGAAGTTCTGGGTTCCATACCAGTCACCACAATGAACCCAGTGTGGTAGTGTACATCTAATAATCCTAACATTTGGGAGGTAAAAATAGGAGGATCAGAAGTTCAACACCATTATTGGATAGCTAGTTTGAGGCCAACCTTGGCACAGTCCCACTCTAGCCCCCATATATCTATGTCTATAATATGACATATGTAATTATACATTTAATATATATGATATACAATGTATAATATAATCATAAATATGTGATATTTATTTTAAAAAAACCAAAAAGATTAAAAAATTTTATTTCAAGGAGTCAGGATGATAACTCTCCTGGAAATATGACTACAAAGTACTAATTCAAAAGCAGACTATTTATGAATTTGATAACAAATGTTAAATAACTTTGAAATGCTCAGCTAGATGTTTAACTGGGTCCCATTAGGAAAATAAATATGATAATATATAACATAGAAAGAAGATATTGGTGGGATTGTGTTTGGAGTACCTGGTTGGAAGATCCAGTATCACCACTCTGTGCATGAAGGAAGAATGGACGTTACATAGGAACCTTTGGTTTCTACATATTCACTCATAAATGTAGCTAGGGAAGTATTACAGATTTCTTGGTTACAAGTTATGCTCCACTCTTGCCCGTTATTACATCCTTAAATTCAAAATCCTACAAGGAGGATGTTCAAGGCACTTTAGGATATCAGTGATCCTTTTTTTTTTTTCCTCCAAAAGTCTTTAGTCTGTCTTCAGTTTCATCCATTTGGGTAACTTAAAAATCACTGTCCTATTCTAAGTCTATATTTTGCCAGGACTGCTTCTAAAGTAAAATGATATTTGCTCTACATATACGAGAAGAAAATGACCTAGGTTTAGCTTTCACAGGAATCTGGGAGTGTCTTATCTAATTGGGTTCACTTGGCCCCTTTCATAGGGCTCCAGTGTTGAGGTCTTTTCCCATAGGGTACTTAATATATATTATTGAAAATAATAGACAATTAAACAAAGAAGGAGAGAAAAATACTATATTCTTTAATGGTCTCATCATAGAATTACACACTGCCATTCTGTTATAGTCTGTTGGACTTGGATGAACATTCCAACCTCAGGAAAGTGGTGTGTTTCATGTTGAGTGGGGCTGCATAATACATGATTATGGGTATGAATAGGAGACAGAGATCTTTGGTGACCATCTGGAAGTACTGAAGACTGGCTATCAAGCTACTATGTGTGCTGTTTCTGCATATTTAGAAGCACTAATATAAAATGGCTAAAAACATTTCCTTATTAGAAAAAAAAGTTGCTTTAAAAAAAATGAACACATTTACCTTATGACACCACAAACATTTATTTTAGAGCAATTAAAAGATTTATCACGTGAAAATATATATATGATTAATCATAGCAACTTTATCTGTGATAGTCAAAAACTGGAAGCAATCAAAAAACCCTTCAACATGTAAGTAGTTATATAAACTGTAGACCACCATAACTATGTAACACTGCTCATTAATAAAATGTAGGAATCTATTGTGTATACAGTCATTTGCATGGGCTGTGGGAGTGAAAATGTAGAAAAGGAGTCAGTCCCAGTAGCTCATGCATTGTATGATTACATTTGCTTATAGTGGTGACTGTATGAGTTGTTGACAGGGTTACAGAAGGTTGAGGGAACAAGGTAGATGGGATTGCAGACATATAATGTGAGGAAGATCTTGGTATGAGTAGTTCTGTATCCTGGCTGTTTCTGTACTTTCATGAATCTGTGTAGAGCATAAAATGGTAAGAAGCCAAACACACACACACACACACACACACACACACACACACACACACACACACCAATGATATTCTCTCAGGATTGAGATTATACTAGTTATACACCATGGTATTACTATGTCAAGTGTACATGGTTGCTTTCTGTACTATCTTTCAAATAGGTGTGAATCTTTAATTTCAAAATAACAAGTGATTAAAAAAAACTAATTTACTAGAAAAAGGTGTAGAGATGGTATGGGAAAGATGCAGGGAGAGGCTGTCAGTGAATACATACCTAGATACTTCCAGCTTGAGAGATGTTCTGGGAATCTACAGTCTTCATCTTTTTTGGTTGGGACCATGGCATATTCCTTTGTTATCAATTTCCCCACCCCAATCCCTGATAGCTAATATCAATATTATAATTAATGTCAGTTTTTATCTAAGATAATAGGTTACCATTTCATATCAAATCATTTATAACTGACAATATTTCTAACACTGTCTCAATCTGTGTATAAATAGCCTGTATTTTCTCTTATTCAACATTTATTGATGACATCGCTTTCCAATTTTGTTCACCTAAAACTGATTTAAATCCAATACTTCCATTGCCACGACACCTAGAGATGGAATCATTACATTTTCACATGTGTGAAAAAAATGATAACTAGATGTAGGCACTTGCTCTAAATAATCAATGACCTCATATGCAAAGTAGAAATTATAATACGTACATGATACTTGTCATGGTGGAAACGTAAGAATGTGGATATAAAGACCACAGCACATTGGGTTGACTCAAACAGACAGAAAAATAGCAAGACAGCCTATGCATGTCATCTTCTACTGTCTTCCAACACAGAGGAGGCTTATTTCTTGTTTTTGTTTGTTTTGTTTTTCACCTACTGGATGTCATGCCCCTGTTGTCTGTGGCCTCTGCATATTGTATTCCACTAAGTACCAATGCCTGGTTGAAAGAGGACTTACTTTCCTTTTGTCTACTTGACATATTGCTTTCTTGTCTCCAAAACTGTAATTTATGATACACACACAAAGTCACACAGAAACAGAAGTACACAGAAAGAGTCAGAACAAGAGAATCCCTCTTGAGAATGTTTAACAAATGCCTCCTTTTGTGTGATGACGTGCTCCTGAGCCAAAAATCTATAGGGAAGCAGGCTGGGATATCCTACAAGGGAGTCATCTCATTGCACTGAGAATCTCCTCCATCCTCATGCAGAGGATTTGCATGTTTATAGAGCAGCTTATATACATAACTTCTACTTCACTCTAGGAACTTCTGTGAGATGGCCCATTGTTCCAGCAAGTAGACTTCTTGTACCACAGAAACAAGGCTAATGTTATAAAATCAAGAATCTTTGTCTAACTTTATGAATAGAATTAAATGTTCTTGGTGCATGAGCTGGCTTTTTGGAACCTAGGGCCTATGCTAAGACACTTTGCTCAGCCTTGGTGCAGGGAGGAGGGGACTGGACCTGCCTCAACTGAATCTACCAGGCTGGGCTGAATCCCCAGGGGAGACCTTGCCTTGGAGGAGGTGGAAATGGGGGGTTGATTGGGAGGCAGGCTGGGGAGTGGGAGGAGGGAGGACAGGGGAATCCATAGCTGATATGTAAAATTAAATTAATTATAAAATAAAAATATTTATTAAAAAAAGACAGAATCTCATGTACCCCAGGTGGCCTTGAATTTGCTATGTAGCCCAGGCTAGCTTTGATCCTTCCAGTGCTGGGGTTACAGGCATGGGCTATCACATTCAGTTTAGTATATGCTTTGCTTCTCCCTCTCCTGAAACACCAAAACAATAGGTCATATGTTAGAATGCCAGAAGCTACTCTAATCAAAAACCGTATCATATCAGAGAGGAAGACATTTACAATGTTGAGAACCCTGAGGTGTTTTTTTTTTTTTTATTGAATTCTGCAGTAAAATATTCACACTTATTTCAAATTTATATGAAAGTAGACATTAAGCTTAGCATTTATATTATGTTTAATTCAGAGTTGGTTTTTAAAAACCAATTGTGTGTGTGTGTGTGTGTGTGTGTGTGTGTGGGAATGTGTACACAAGTACAACTGCCTACGGAGGTCATGAGAGGGCATCAGATCTCCCGAACCTGCAGTTACAGTCAGTGGTGAGCCACCCCAAGTGGGTGCTGGGAACCAAACTCAAGTCCTCTGCCAGAACAATGTGAACTCAACTGCTGATCTATCTCTCTACCCCTTGTGTTTTGTTTAATTTAAGTATGTTTCAGGAAATTATTGAGGTAACTATTACCAAGAAATACCCTTCTCTCTGTTATACAAATTATTTCTTTAAAACCTATAAATATTGTTTATATTTTCCAATATTTTAGTTAGTATTGCTTTAATTCAAGCCTATATGTATACATATATACATACACACATATATATACATATATTCACAAGCAAAGAAATGTGATTCCAATGTGTAATCACAAAGAATATCGCGCATTTAACTAAAAACTTGTGTCTTATTGTCAAATTATTATTTTATTTCTCAAATTTGCACGTAAAGCAGAGATTTGAACTCCTGCTTACCAATATTTCTAAAAAGGAAAGAAAGCACACTTTAGGCAGATGTGACGCCCGCTGCAAATTTCACCGCACACCTTTCCTTTGTTTAGCAGTAGAGGTAATATTACCCTGAAGAGTCAAATGGGTAGAATATTCCCATCCTGTGTGGTTGGCAGTCTACCAGCATCCCTGGCAATAGAGTATGCTAAATCTTTTTTTCTCCCCTGATGACTTGTGCTCAGGTTCACAGCTGAAAACAATACCAACAGCTACAGCACTTTCACAATTACATAGCCTGCCTGCCCCTGCCAACAGATCCTTCCAAGGCTTTTGGCTAATAGCAACCAAACCCCCAAATTTACTCATAGTCTATTTTAAAATTACTTTTAAAATAACTTCTTTAACTTCATCTTCATGAAGCAGTTCTGAGGGGAAAAATATTCTCCCCTAAGAAATTTGGGGAAATATGGCTACAGACTAAGAGGAAAACCTGCTTTGCAAAGCAATCCATGTCAAACCCACACATGGGAACTGGGACTTGAGGTACCTATTTCTCCCTTAAATTTGCCCCATCGCCTAAGCCTCTGGAAAGTCTAGGAGTCTCAGTTTAGTTTGTGGTCTGTGATGGAGTCCAGAAGTGCCTGAGGAGGCCAGTTTGAATTATTACAAAGTTTTGCAAAGTCGTTCCAGCACTCATTCCCATCAGCTTAGCTTCCACGCTAGAGCAAGGAAATAATTGAACACATGTTAGAGATCACGTGTTGCTGTCTACCTGAAGAGCTAAGCAGCCAAATAGTACAGCTTCCATAACGTAGATAAAATGTTCCTTAGTAAATCCATCTAGCATGGATTGTGGTTTGTATGAAAAATGTCGCCCATGGGCTCATGTGATTGAACGTTGGGTCCCCAGTTGATGGTGCTGTTTGGGAGTGTTAGAATATCTTTAAGAGATGGAGCCTTGATGAAAGAAATATGTCACTGTATAATAACAGCTCATCATACTATTCTCCAGACGTGATAAGAAAATGAAATCAGGAGTATAGCACTTGTACTGCATGCTCAGTAGAATATGTTTTTAAATGATTGACAGCAGAGCTGGGAGTGTAGTTCAGTCATTAGGGAACTTGCTTAGAATGCACAAGGTCCTGGGTTCCAGCCCAGCACATAGTGCAAGAATGGTGATGCACACCTGTAATCTCAGCACTCTAGAGGTCAAGGCAGAAGGATCAGAAACTCAAGGTCATTGTTGGATATGCAGTGATTTCTGAGGGTACCCTGGGCTGCATGAGATCCTCCTAAAATAGCAGCAAGATAACTTGAGTATTGACGTGTTGAGTAAGAAGTACACTGGTCTTAGAATTCTTAAAGCATAGACATTCCACAAAACAGTGAGATTTTAAGGGGAGGCCTCAAGAAATAGTAAGTGAAACATGGCAGCGGAAATGTTAGATATTGTGCAGAATTTACATGGACAGTGGTTGGACATTCACAATTCCTAATTCACATCTTGATGTATCAGTATATAGAAGAGAGGGAGTTGTTAGAAGTGAGAGAGAAAGGAAATGTATAGGGAGAGGGATGCAAAAGAGATGGGGGTAAGGATTTAAAAAAAAATCACTTTGAAGACTCTTTTCTGGGACCCCCAAAGCTGCAGCTCTTGATGGTGAGTTGGCTGCTTGTCTCCAATACCTCACACCTGTGACTTTCTTTGGCAAACCCTTCATTATCTCCTGCCACATTGCCCTCCTGGGCCAGACTGTGCATGGCTGTAGACTGACATTCCTAATGGATTTATCATGGCTGCCTTCTGTAACTTAACGCCCTTCAACATCAGGGTGAGAGGTTACTGTTAGACTCAAATACATCCTGATGCTCTGTAACCACTCCCCTCCTGGGCTTTCTCACGAATGAGGTGAGAGCAAGGCCAACATATGTTCCAACCGCATGTAGCTTATTCCAGCTCTTTTTGTACCTGCATTGCCGTCTTGGTTTGGGATTAGAAAACTCCCTTGTGTCCTTTTTGGTGTAGATGGTGTACTCACAGCATAGCTCTCTCTAAAATCATCTCCTAATAAATGCTGCCCATGGCTGCTGGGGCCATTTCTAGAGCCCTTTAGAGCTCTAACGGGAGAGAGGTGGCAGGCTACCATCACTCACTTTTAGCATTTCACTTTTTATATTCTGCGTGAGGTCTAGCACCTGCTGTGGAACTCGGCACCTATTATATCTTCATGCTTTGGTCCAAATATCTTTTTTTTCTTTCTTTCTTTCTTTTTTTTTTTTTTCCCAATTCCTCAAACTGCTGCCCTCCTGCGTTGACTGTGTTACTATGCTGGGAAGCATTCTGGGAAGGAAGCCAGCTCCGAATTTACATTGGTCATCAATCAGGCGATTCATTAAAGTTATTGTGCAACTGAACGTCCCAACATGTCGCTTCCCTGAGAGTTACCACTTAGTACCGTGGATGCCCCAGGGAGACCTGTGTTTATGGTACATGTTGTTTCTGCAATCTAAAACCTGAGAACATTTATGTGTGCGCAGGCTATCCAAGAATTTCAGTTTCCTGGATGTATATTGAAGCCCAGGCATTAGATGTCAGAAATAATTCTATTATTTTCAATGATATTATATGTTGAACAGATTATGCATTATGTGGGAATTGTTCTTATAAACCCATACAGCTAGGAGAAGAGCTCTGAAAAGAAAAGTATTGGCTCAGGACCTCTTAGAGCAAGTTCTCAGCACAAAGGAGATTCAGTTGCCCCAGAGGGACAAAGTGTATGGAAAAAGAGACAAAGGTAGGGTAGAGAGGATGAAGGAGAAGGGGAAGGGAACAAGAGAGAGGGGGAAGGAATATTTGTACCCGAGTGACAAAACACTGCCTCTGGATAGAGGGGAGACAGAATTGGCATGTGGGAAAATGGCAGTTTATAAAGGTAAAATGGGAAACCCTGTGTTAGGATGAGGTGTTTAATTTTAATTGGGTGTGCTCATTAGGTGAACCAAAAGGGGCTTTTGATTGCTGGACTTTAGTACTTTGATATCTGGACCTTGGTAGTCGGCCTCTGGAGGAGGATGTGGCCAAATAAGAAAATAGACCCTTGTGGCCAGCTGTAGGAATGTAATCTAATGGTTTTTTAGGAAGGTAGAGGGAATGGGGGAGAAGGGCAAGGCCTGCCAGAACCGTGCTCACCATGCTTAAGCTGGCCAGAGTCCCTTCAAGCTCTTGTCCTGCATACTTAGTGTAAAATTGTACATATGTTCAGCAGAAACCTAATATGTTTCCCTTTATATTATAAGCACATGTATTATGTCACTTTATTTACTGTACTTTTACATGTTACATTAGGATAAGACTAAAGCTCTAACAGTGATTTTTTTTTTTTTTTCGAGACAGGGTTTCTTTGTGTAGTTTTGGTGCCTCTCCTGGATCTCGCTCTGTAGACCAGGCTGGCCTTGAACTCACAGAGATTAGCCTGCCTCTGCCTCCTGAGTGCTGGGATTAAAAGCATGCGCCTCCGCCGCCCGGCCTTCTGACAGTGATTCTCAACCCTCCTAATGCTGTGACCCTTTAATACAGTTCCTCATGTTGTGGTGACCCCCCAATCATAAAATTATTTTCATTGCTACTTCATAACTGCAATTATGCTACTGTTATGAGTCATAATGTTAATATCTGATACACAGGGTATCTGATAAATGGTCCCTGTAAAAGGGTTCTCCAACCGCCAAGAAGGGTCATGACCCACATCATGAGAAACTCTGCTTTAGAAGAAACAGTGCTCTCCAATGTAGACATTGCTTAAGCTTAAGAAAACAACCACCACAACAAAAGACCTCTAATTGCCTGGCACATAATATCCACTGAAATGGTAGAAAGAGCTGTGCGATGGAGGTACTAGGACTGCCCTGGATCTGTAAACTTGGCCTTACACCAAAGAAATCCTTTCTCATTACTAAACCTCATACACTCATACATCACATAATAACTTGAACCTAGTTTTTTTTCTTATCAGAAGAAAAAAATCAACTTCATACTCAAAGCATGAATCCTCTATTCCATGGAACTGCATTTAGTTAAGAGATTCTCAAGCTAATGTTTTTGCTTTCTTATTGGCCTTATGAAAATTAAACCAAGGGCCTTCAAAACCATGGCCATTTATTTTCCCCTCTCACATTTCTGTGTGGGTTGAAGTCTTGCTTCCAGCCACACCTCAACCTCTTGTTTCCATGTGTGATAACTGTTCTCTGTGCCTAAGGATTCCTTTCCAGTGAGAACTGGACCATACCAGTGTGGTGCTTTTTATTACTGTTATATAGCAACAGTTACACTTTTGTTCATGTTTTCCACATTGTTTCTGGGAAGAAGAGGTCAAAGAAAGCTCTTTGGGGTTGGTAGAAGCCATTTAAGGTTGCACTTCCTTTTTGCCATCTGTTAACTGTGATTATGTAAGATAAAACACATCAGCAGGTTGATTATCCTTTTGTCTTTCTCAGTTTTGAATGACCACACAATTATTAACTCCCATAACTTCTCCCTTTCCATCTGTCTACCTGGTTCTTATGCTTGGTATGAGAAACCATCATTATTCGCTGTTTTCACCTGCTCCTGGGGGTTGTCTGTTACCCGGGAGTCTTGAGACTGTAAGTGGGTTGGAAAATTGAACCGTGATGAAACCACTTTTGATATTCTTCCCTCCCATTTTCTCATTAAACATTACAGAGAAGTTCACTGATGCTGACACAGTGGTTGATTGTGACTGGAAGGAGCCTTGTGTTGGCAGATACAAATTAGATCATCCCGGACTGGTTTTGTGTTTTGCTGTTTCAGCTGCCACGAATGACTACAGCAAAATACATTTCTTATTAATATGAATAAATAAGTCAGGTAGAAAATTACTTTAAAGACAGTGGCTTTGGCATTGCACCATGTTTTCAGCTCACATGAACACGAGAACCTGACAAGAACGTCAACATTACCATCAACACTGGTCTGCTGCAAGTTTGAATTTATGTGTTTAGAAATCATTTGATAATATCTAAAAACTATCGCAAAACCTTTCGCTCACCCCATTTCTCACTCCTGCCATAATTGGCAATGTAAATGCAATGCTTAAAAAATTAGAATTGTTATTTGGCAAAGCCAGTATGTAAATTAATAGCATGAATGAAAGATAGGCTAGTTTTTGTAGCTCTGGATAACATGAACAAAAAAAAATAAAATCACATAATTCTGGAAAAGACTCACTGAAGTTTAATACTCATGCAGGTAACTGAAA
>CABHPP010143231.1:8751-41525 GCA_902168425.1 Peromyscus attwateri
ACACACACACACACACACACACACACACACACACACACACACACACAGCTGGCAACCATAAACTTCTTACAGATCCTCTGGAGAGGCATTAACTGATGACTGTCAGCTAGACAGACACACTCAACATGAACATGCCCATGGATACAGGTAATGTAAAGGAACTTGAAGCAAAAATCATTTACAGAGTTGGAAAGAAGCTGAACTGAAGGCCTGTCATACTTAAAACTTAGACATGTGAGTTATGTAAATTTAGGACATCATGGCAACCACATTCTTAATCCTCATTTTGATTGATGTGGCTCTATAAAGTATTTCTATATGGTCTGCAGCAACACTGAGATGTGGTGTATACATAGTCCCAGTAAGACCTCCATGATTTATTTCTATGAGAAGTGAAAAAGTCGTCTCAGCTGACAAGAGTAAGAATCTTAGTAGTTGAGTTATTTGTGTATCAGAGTTTGGTCATTTTAATGAATTATGATATTTTTTCTTCAGTAGTAAAAACTAGCACTAATTTGGAGGTGATATTTCAAGCTAAAACAAATTATAACATCCTTAAGCCACCTAACACTACGGAATCATTTTTGTTAACTTTATCAACAGTATGAAGGAATGTATTTGCTTCAGAACATGTTTATGTAAATAACTTCCCTATTAAAAATGAAATATTTTTCTGTAAAATATGCTGCTTAGTGGGTCATTTCTTTACTCACATATTGTTTTTAAAAAATACTCAAAGATGTGAGCTGAAACTCCCATAAAATCCACACCTCTATATAAAAACTCTACAAGACTTATCAAGTGATCAGAATTTTGTGGTTGTGAAGAATTAGGACATTGCAGACCCAGAGTCAAACTATCTGGGGCCCTCATTAGTTCCCTTAAGAGCCATTCGTTGCCTACCTCTCTGTCTGACCTAGCATACTTGTGACTATCAAGTAAATCCTTTTGTGGAGTACTAACTTAACAGATAACCAGCTCCCAAGACACAAAGACTAAAAATGTCATCAGACAGCATCTGAGACAGAGCCAAGGTTGCCTCCGACAGAGCTCACCCACCTACCTGACAATTTCACTGACGAATTTGAAAACCATCTTGATTTATAACATTCTATTGGTCAGTATCTATAGAAACCTCATGAAACTGTTCCCATGCTGACATGTGGTGTTGGGAGCAACACGAATCTGTGTTCTGAGGTCATGGCGGTTCATATTTGTCTGCAGAGTAAACTACTTCTAATTCTTTTTTAGATGAGTACTATATTTTCACCAAAACATGTATGACTTTATCACATCGCAGTTTACAGTTTCCGTCAACAGGAGACAGGACACAGCATTCAACTTTCCCATCTGAATAAAGATGGCTTTTGCAGTCATTTGTTTCTTTGCCTATCAAAACCTCTGTTCTTGGGAACAAATTTCCACAGCCTAAAAACTGTTGATCAAAATGAAAACTCCCCATGCTCCTTCAAATATCACACAATAACTGTTAACTACACAAAATTCTTACGGGAAGTGTTTTCAAAAGAAAAAGGCTGTTGAGGAGCTTGCTTTTGTAGACGCAGCACATCTGCCAAAGGTGGTCTCACTCGGTGCTTAGCCTTGAGCGTATGGAACAGAGTGTCTCTATGAGCACACACACAGACCCTCAGTTTTCCTCAGAGTGGACTGTGACACTACACAATCCCAACTCCAGTCCAGCTGTTTGCTAATAGACTCTTGTCAATAGTCCCCTGAGCCACCCTGCTGGTTTTTACTTGGTTTTCCATTTTGTCTGTTTGAGACAGGATCTCACTATGTAGTCTTGACTGTCCTGAAGCTCATGTTCATCATCGTCCTGGCTCAGCCTCATGAGCGCTGGGATTACAGGCATGCACCCATTGATTTTTATATCTGCCGTTTTTCTTTCTTTAAGGAATTTGCCTGTGTGGTTCCTCTCTAGCTTTGGTCAGTCCTTCACCACTGGGGAAATGTCTACCTGCTTAAACAAAAAAAAACTTTCTTTGTATGTATTCTAAAAGCTTGTAATTGAGGCTGGAGAAATGACTCAGAGGTTAAGAGCACTGGCTGCTCTTCCAGAGGTCCTGAGTTCAATTCCCAGCAACCACATGGTGGCTCACAACCATCTGTGATGAGATCTGGTGCCCTCCTCTGGCCTGCAGGCACACTGTATACATAATAAATAAATAAATATTTTTTAAAAAGAAAAAGAGGGTTGGGGATTTAGCTCAGTGGTAGAGTGCTTGTCTAGCAAGCGCAAGGCCCTGGGTTCGATCCTCAGCTCAAAAAAAAAAAAAAGAAAAAGAAAAAAGCTTGTAGTTGTTTTAACAGATGAAAAAAATGGGAGTCACTTGATTCTGAAACAGTTCACATCTTTGGTGGGTTATTGCCACATTGTGGGAGAATTCAATCCAAAATCCACATATCACAGGGACCAGAGTTCAGTGGAACATTATTTATATATATATTATATATATTATATATATGTATATATATGTATATATGTATGTGTGCTTGTATATGCATGTATATAACATAATATGCATAATATACAATATATGCATATATAACATATATGTGCATATATGTAATTTATATATAAATATACAACAGAACTATATAATACACATATGTTTAATAAACATATACATTGACATCAAGTTTTAAGGTAGTCACAGATGGCCTTTGGGTGGCTTGTTTAAAATGTTCACACTCAGAGTCAATATTTATCAGTACACACAGACTTTCATCCCATATTCACCTGGAGTTTTGTTTGTCATTTGGATTTATCGAATTACCTTAATATACATAATATATATTCCTATTTGCTATTTTGATTTATGTAACTATTTTTACTTTAAGTATGTGTGCTCTGTTTGAATCATTACCTACCTTCTTCTATGAAAGTCTTCTTAGTCTTTGATCCCTGTTTGTAAATGAGTTGAGTAGAATACCACTCCTATCATAACATCAAGTCCTAACATTATGTCAAGTACACTTTAAAACCTAAACAACACTGTGCAATAGTATGAAAATATGCTCACTGAGTATTAACTGGAAGTTGTATTAAACAAACCAACCAAAGCAATCCACACAGCTCATATCCAGCTTCTAAGAATGAAGTTAGCATTAACTGCAGTAAGACTGAAAATCTTAAGTAAGGAAAATATGCGAAATGTTCATGAGATGCTTTCTAAGTTTGTGCTCTGGATCCATCAGCCTCCCATTCTCTAGGGGACAACTTTCAGGACACTGAAGACCATCAGGGTAAGGAAGAAGCTGGCAAAGTAGCATACATCCCTTCCTGGGCGTCACCTTCAGTGGCTTGAAATGACCATTGTGGCATTGCTCATATCTTGGATGCTTCTAGGCATTTCAGGTCAAGGCTTTGCAACCAGATTTCTGGCATGGATAGAGAAGGTGCTCTTCAGGCTCCATCCCTATGGAGAAGTTACTGGCAGTTGATAGCTGCTGGTGAAGTGAGGCTCATTCTTCTTGAGGGTGTGGCCACTATCAAGACTGGCCCCACACCCATGTACATATGAGTACAGTGGTTGGTTTTTTTAAAAAAGAAGAAGAAATATAGTTTGGAGCAGATGGGGTAGAAAGGTATTGGGGGAACTTGTGAGGAGAAAATGAGATGTGGATATGATCATATTTCATTGTATTATGTATTTAATTCTCAAATAATAATTTAAAATATCAAGGTTTAGGAGGTTTATGGAGAATCAGTATACTATCATACCTTTGTCTAAGGAAGGCTGCTGGATAACACACAACCCCTTGATTTCCTCATCAATCACATGCTGAGTCATTCATTGGCCCTTCAGTGTGTGCCAGGATGCCATGAACACCGTGCCGTGCAGAAGCCCAGGTGGAAGAACAGAGTAGCAAACAAAAATTCTTTCTCTCAGGAGATGTATAATTGGTGGTTGAGACAAACTAGAAATTAATTAACAAACAAAAAGTTTTATCATAAAATGGAAAATAGCTGGAAGCAATAATATGAAGGAAATAAAACCCATTCAATCAGTCAGGTAAGTCTTCTGTTGATGAAGCAGAGAAATGGAGGCCAGCATGGGAAATAGCCCTTTATATAGGAATAAATCAAAGATATAAAACTGAAGAGATCCTCAAGGTCCCTTAACTGGGTCCTCAGGATCACAGTAAAGAGGTTGGATTTACTTACAGGAAAATAACTGCTTTAAGTGGGTAAGTGATATGTTATTATACATGAATAATATCTATATATTACACAGGTGTGTGTATCATACCTGTATGTCATACTGCATATACACTATACTATATAAATCTATCATGTCTGTATACGTGTGTGTCTGTCAGATGTAGACGGGGAACAGGAATAAAATAAATAAAATTCAGATAGGTGATGGAATTTTAGACTAATTACAGTCAGAAATAAGATGGAGCCCATGGTACCCATTAGAGATGTATTTAAGACATAGAAATAATAGTTTGCTCATGAACATCTAGAAAACTGGGAAATTGACAGCAATGTCCAGGCTCTGGTTTAGTCATTTGGATGATGATTTGCTTTGGATTGTGATGTCTAGGAAAAGAATAAAACTATGGAGGGCATGGGGAAAGAAAATAGGATGTTGGAAAGACACTGTAGAGTACATCTGAAAACTCTGAAGACAAAGTCAGGCTGGCATCGGATCATACTAGGATGCAGCTCCCTTCCCATTTAGCAAACACAGATTACAACATCAGCAATTTCTATAAAAGGCAAAAATATTTCAATATCATCTCGCAATGCCCCTCCTATGGGAGCTGTACCATAAAACATTGCCAAATTTGCCTTCTTAAAACCTTAGTTTGATTGCCAATTCTCTTTTCAAAAATTCTCAATAAATCCCTAATTTTACTTAATCAAATCAAAATTCAAAGAATTTAAATTAATATCTTTGATGATCTGGCCTTAACTGTTTTTTCACTCGGTGATTCGATTCGCTACAAACCCCACCAAATTAAAATGTTCTCATCTCTCCTTGAGCTTTTCCAATGACACATTTAATCATTCATTCATTCATAATTCATTCATTCATTCATTCTCTTCCCTTCTCCCTTTCATTTTACCTCTTTGCCTTCCTCTCACTTGGCTCACCTTTATTAACTATGAAGAATCACACCAACAACCCATCTCATGATACCTTCTCAATTTTAACCCACACATAGTGTGGAAGTGCGGGGACTAGTAGATCTGGAATTGTAGACAAAGCATGCTTAGCATCTGAAGCCCAGTAAAAGAGTTAGCCTTGCTTTTTCTGAACCATGTTTCAAGCAAGATGATTCACATTCATGGACTCTGACTTAATGCTTTATGAAATATAAATATATTTCAGAAATCCAGTGGAAAAGACGTTCCCAAACTTTCCCAAGCAATTTAGAGCATGTGTGTGAGGATTTCAATCATTCTAGCCCATGTTTCCTTTGGATAAATAAAAAGGGATGCAAGTACTTCACGTCTAAATACAAATTCACATTCTAATGTTGAGTATTTTTGCAAGCACTCATCACCACCCTCTGAATTTTATTTCTCAGAACAGAATGTAACCATGCAGGTAGGAATCCTTGCTTCAAAGGAAACATGTGCTTCTGCCCATTACCATTATATTATATACTATTTATATACATCTTATCATCTTTATTAGATACTATTGTTTACTTTTCTTTCATTCATTTTAATATGGTTTAAACTTTATCGCAAAACAATACACTTAGCCTAGCCCCAATAGTAATTGAATTGATGATTAATTCATCAATCCATCAAAATTGTTCTTGATATTGAGAAAACTGGAAATAAGAAGTAAATAGAGTGGTCTGGGGGAGAAGAGGGCATTCTTGTCTAATTGGTTCGCTTATCCACTCACCTATTCATAAAACCACACAATGACAATCCCCATTCTCCTTCTTGTGCCCCTCAGCAGATCTTGTCTGTGTGTTTGATCCATACTGTTCTTTTTTGCTGTATTTACCTGACCCCTAATACCTACCTCCAACTCTCAGTACAACTTAAAGAGGAAACCAAAATTAAAATAGATAAAACAAAGAGAATGGCAAGGCCAAAACTCTAAAAGGAAAAAAAAAAAAACCACGATGAGTATTATGTGTATGGAAGACTTTCTATTACTGTGGCATTTGTCAGCAACCAAAGTTGACTCTGTCCATAAATGGCACCCTATATCTTACAGCCAGTAAAACTCAATTTCTCTTTGGCCCCAAATAGTGTATTCATGAATCCATCTGAATCCTTTTAAAAAAATATCCTCTTTGTAAATACATTGAAATTTCCAAGAGCTGTTATAAAAAATAGATGTTCTGGGTCAAGATGGCTCAGTAAGCAAAGGTATTTGCCACACAAGCCTAGCGGCCTGAGTCTGAACCACATAAAGGAAATAAGCAACTCCATGAAGTTGTCCTCTGACCTCTACCTGAGCCCTGTGGCCCACGCACCCACACACACCTACATCGTGCATACACTAAGCATAAATTTTTTAAATGAAATAGGTGTTTTAATTCTACCTAGTGCCAGCTTCCTCTAACCCTTCATTTTGATGCTTATAGTAACAAAAAATAAGTGTATTTATTGAATTTTTATTGTTTTCCAATAATAGTATTATTTAATACTAACAATAATGTTATCATTGGTACTTTCACTGTTCCTACTTTAGAACAGAGTAAACTAAGGCTTGGTGAGGCTGAGACATTTATGTAGGCATTTCACAGCCCATGCACACATAGCAATACAATTTAGGGCCACATTTGTGTGATTCAAAAGTTTTACACACTAGTTTATAATGATAATGATCCTATATGGCACCACTCTCTTATTGCTAATATAATTCCTGACTACATATTTCAAGATTCAGAATCGTGGATATCTGTAGTCAAGATCTTTGTCAAAGATGCCCACCCCACCCCCCAGTGTCCTCATTAGCAATCAAAGACTAGGCCTAGCAATAGTAGAAATTGCTTGTGCACTCCAGACAACATTCTTTCTGTCTGTGGATCTCAATGTCTTTACAATAAATGAAGATTCTGTGCTAATGTGGAGCAAAGACTAGACTAAAAATGCTCCTAAACCTTTGCCTGTGGGGAATCACATAAGGACAGATGATCAGTAAATAAGAAGGCCACATTAGTGAGAGAGGTGTAATGAAATGCTGATGAGCAATCTTCTTTTCAAAGGTTAATAACCGGGAACATTTCCAAGCCACTATTTCATTTCTGAGTATGAACTTCCCAAACTCTGATATTGCACATCAGCCAGAATTCAGGACTACTGTCACAGGGGCCACCTGTAGCCACTGGTGGCAGCTTAGAAACATTAATGCTAATCATGACCATAAGCTGCTCATGCAGAGTCCCTTATGGGAATTATACCTCTATAGAATTATTAGCTATATTTTTACTTAGGACTGTATCCATTTTTTTTCTTTTCACGACATTTGTGTCTTTAGTGTTGAAGAAAGAACTAGACTAATCCTATGCTAATCCTAAAAGCTGTAATCCTCTTTATATTTTCAAATCTATTATCATTGTAGTGTGAATGGCATTTAAACAACCACCCTCTCCTCTATTTTACAGGCCAAAGAGGCTTCCCACAGACCTGTAGCCTCAGAGCATACCCAGATCTAGGAGCCCACTGCCCAGTCAGTCTAAAATAGGAGAAAACTGGATCTGAGATAGCTGCCAGCCCTGGTCTTTTTAAGGTGACAAACCCCCAGCCCTGTGCAGTAGCTCTGGAATACCAGTTGCTGACAGTGGGTCTCTGTGGAAGGCCTCGCTCCCTCCACAGCAGGACACTCCTACTTGGTTTATCAACTGTAACAGCCAGCAGGCATTCCACTGTAGGTAGGAGTCTCAAAAGTTCAATAACACAAGCAGAGCTGGCAGACACCTCCCCTACATAATTGAATCTGAGCTCTCTGGGAGTTCACTGCTTTGAGCCTGGACTGCAGTCAAGCTTGGCCTCCCCTCCTCTCTGGTCTGTAACTGAATCAGGTCTTGTAATTATGCCTGCAACCATGCCAAACTCCATCTGTGTCTTATAACTGGGAATTGAAGAAGGGAAGTGAGATCCTTTTCATTGACAGGAACTCCTGACAAACTAACACATTCTACATGATCAGTGACTTTCATAATGTCATAAATGATCATCAATCACAAAGCTTCAGGGAACCTATTTTATATAAGGTGGTATGCTAAAGTTTCCTAAAATCTAACACCAATGTTTAACTAACCATCATTGACAATGAATTCATAAGCTGTGTCAGGCACGGTCTTGTTTTTATACCTCCATATGAATCTGCTAAGGAGAAAATACAAATATTCTTCCAAACTTTATCAATAGACCAAATTTCAATAAAAAATTCCAGTCTGTGAATTAGATTTTAAATAAATTATCCACACATGTAGTACAGGTATTGACCTACAGTTCTTCATTACAACATCATTGTTTCACTTTATTCTCTTACAAATAAAGAGTTACTGTTGTTTTTTTTTTTTTTAAATCACTATGGAGGTATGTTTAGTGGTGCAAATCTGTAATCCTAGCACTCAACATGGAGCCAAGAGGATAACCCATTCCAGGTCAGCTTAGACAACCATAGAAAGACCTTGCATCAATTACAGACCCTTGAGAATGACTGCTGATTAAATGCTTCTCTTGGGTTGAAGAACTTCCAGAAGGATTTGCACACAATGTGTGTGAATCATACATATAGTGTTAGAAAGGAGCATACAAACCTTTTCCCTGTACATGGTTGTAAAGTCCATGCCTATCTATTTCATCATGTGCAAAAAACTTCTACCTCTAACTCCCAGCCTCTCAAAGAGTTCTATGGTTGAATTGTAACTTGCTGCTTTTCTCCTTCATCTGGAGATATGGCTATGAACACCCAGTCTTTCAGAGGCCTAGCCTACTAGGGGAACTGAAATCCGTCCCTGCCCCATTCACTCCCGTGGGTAGGGACTGATGCAGGTCATGCCTGAGAGCCCCAATTAACTCAGAGCCAGTTTGCCAGATAGTTACCTTATCCTACTCCAATATATAAAGCAGATAATGGGGCCTAACCCCGACACAGGCCACGAAAACACAGACCTTTACATGATCTCAGCACGTAATCCAAGACTGGTGTTATTTAGGCATGGAAACCTGTAGCAACACAGCAGCCATACCAACCTCTCCCTGTCCCCATCTTAATTCTTCTTGCTCTTTTCTTACGTATTACTTCCTTGTCATGTACCCAGTGACATTTGGCTTTAATAGATAAGCCGCTTCTTTCTCCTTGTCCTCTTCCTCCCAAAACTAGCACCTCTCGGGTGATGACTTGGGAAGGGTGTGACCATCTCCTATGTTTGTGCTTGAAACCATCTAAGAAGCAGAGGAGACACGGTGGAGTTTCAAAACTGCGTCATGAACTGATGGCAAAACTTTTGGAAAACACTCATGATACTGGGGTTTGTTGGTTGTTTCCTCTGATGACTTCATACTAAAGGGGGTAGTGTGGATATCAAAGCCTGTAGAGAAAAGAAATCATTCTCCAAGGGACTGCTTCTAATTATAGTTTGCACTTTAGCATCGACGATCCTTAATCTTTTCTTTAGCCCTTTTGTAGAACAGCGGTTTTTAATCTTAGTTATACATTAGAATCACGAGGGAGCATTTAAAATGCCTCACACCCTGGACACATGCCAGAGCAATTAAACCAGAAGCTAAGAAGCTGAGACTCAGGCATCAACTGCTTTCACAGCTCCCAGGTGACCCTAGTGTGCAGCCGAGATTAAGAGGCACCAGAGGAGAAGAACTTTCCCCGGACTGGGTCTCCATCACTGTGGTTTCAGCAGTTTCACATAGGTTGCAGATTGTGTTCGTGGGAAATTATAGCGACAGCCAGAATTCCCCTTTCAAGAGTGTATTCAACCAGAGAGTTCCATGTGCATATGCACATGTATATGGAAGTGAAATGAATATTTAAATCATAATTAAGTAAAAGTGTGCACGAGAAAAACCAAATGGATGTCATGTTTATGAATATATGTTAACTGGTGGGATGAATACATCAAAGACGGTTATAAGGATGAACACTAGATTTGTAAAGTTGGTCCCATTTGAAGTGCGGACTTGATTAAAGCGTTGACCTTACTATTTTCTTAATCATTCTCATCTTTAAAATTTTTATAATTCTGTATTTTGAAATTTAAGAAGACACTATTTTAAGGCAGCAAACATATCACTGGAAAATAAATAAAAATAATTGTGTATACTAAAGAAGTTACCCAATTAAGGGTCAGAATATTAAATTTGTAAAACTTGACAACTCACACAGATAGGTAATGCAGAAAAAATAGAAAAGTACTAGGACTGTGAAAGCAATTGGGAAGTGCTGAGAGGCCAGGCAGAGCTGATATGCAAGGGTAAAACATGGCTGAGGAGATGGCCCAGCTGTCCAACAACCACTACAGTACCTGTCACTGTGGAATACTCCTTTACATTGTGTGAATATATGTCACTGTGATTGGTTTAATAAAGAAGCTGGCTGGCCTATAGTCAGGCAGGAAAAGGTTAAGCAGGAGAACCAAACTGAGAATGATGGGAAGAAGAAGGGTGGAGTCAGTAGAGTTGCCATACTGAAAAAAAAATGTGCCAATTCTATTGCCACCTTTGGTGGTAAAGTGTAGATAAGAAATATGGGTTAACATAAATGAAAGAGTTAGATAGCAACATGTCTGAGCTATTGACCGAGCATTTATAATTAATATTAAACCTCTGTGTGGTTACTTGGGAGTGGCTTGCAGGACAGAAATTTCCACCTACATGTTACAACTCTGGAAGTTGAGAGAGAGTGATGAAGAAAGAAATATTAACACTGACAGTCAACATAAATGAGATGGAAATATGTTCAACACATCTTGCTGTACTCAATACTCAGGAGTCTTGTGATATTTCAATGAGATGGGGATGTGTAATATGGATTGCTAAATGGTCTTATTAATTTAAAAAAAAAAAAAACCTGAGCCAGACATTGGGGTGAAAGATGGAAGATCAGAGAAACAGAACAAGCCGCAGCCAACATCACCTCACCAACTCCTCAGCAGATCCTGTTTCCTCAGACTGGAAGCCTCTGAGTCCTCACCCCTAAGGGTCTCAGTTGAACTGCAACTTGTGGTGGTATTTTGTTCCTTATATTGTGTACCTTAATAAACTTATCTGGGGTCAGAGAACAGGACAGCCACAATATTAAAGGTTAGGCAGTGGTAGCACACACCTTTAATCCTAGCATTCCAGAGGCAGAAATCCATGTGTTCAATGATACACCCAAGCATGGTGACCAACGCCTTTAATCCCAGAAAGCAAGCCTTCAATCCCAGGGAGTGGTGGTAGAAAACAGAAAGGTATATAAGGCGTGAGGACCAGAAACTAGAGGCATTTGCCCTGGAGAGGCATTTGCCCTGGAGAGGCATTTGGCCTGGTTAGGCATTTGGCCTGGAGAAGCATTGGGCTGGTTAAGCATTCAGGCTTCTAGCAGCAGTTCAGCTGAGACCCATTCTGGATGAAGACTCAGAGGCCTCCAGTCTGAGGAAACAAGACCAGCTGAGGATCCGGCGAGGTGAGATACCTGTGGCTTGATCTGTCTCTCTGACCTTCCAGTGTTCACCCCAATAACTGGCCTCAGGTTTGATTTTATTAATAAGAACTGTTAAGACTCATGCTACAGCAACTAAAAAGTCTCTAGTTCCTGGTCCTCACGCCTTATATACCTTTTTGCTTCCTTCCATCACTTCCTGAGATTAAAAGCCTGTGTTCTTCCCAAGCAAAAATATGAGATCTCAAGTGCTGGGATTAAAGGTGTGTGTCCCAGGGTGGCCTTGAACTCACAGAAAGCCAGACAGATTTCTACCACTGTCTGGCCTCTATGTCTAATCTAGTGGCTGGCTCTGTCCTCTGATCCCCAGATAAGTTTTATTTGTTAAAGCACAAATAAAATATCAGCACATTTCCCCTTTTTTGTCTAAAATAAAAAAGGTTATAACTAATATAAGAAAAACTATATACAATAAGTTAAATGACTACAGTTTCAGAAGAGCTTTGGGGACTTGGTAGAGCTTGAAGGAGCAGAGAAAAGAGAAGTTCCAACTTGAAGAAGGATCACAGGACTCTGCAAACACAAATTAAGGTAAGTTTCACAGAAGAAATAGATGAAAAAAGGAAAACTAAGCCAGACTCTATCATGTATAATACTTGAAACCAGCCAAGACCTATGATCAATCAAGGAGAAAGTACAGAACAAATAGTGATTGAACCAACAGAAAAACCAACAACAGAATGACAAAAAGTGGTAGGCTACTTTTTAATAATCTTAAATACATTAAGTGGCTTCTATTCACTAATGAAGAGATACATACCTCACAACTGGTCAAAGTGCAAAGAATAAATAACTGTAAAGTGCTCAGTCACAAATGGGACATTTACATCACATTCCCTCTCCATGACTCAGGAACCATTGCAGAGGAAGAGACAGAGAGACTTTAAGAGCCATAGATTGGGGTGACAGGAACAAAACAGTGTCTTCTGTATAAGACAAGACCATTTCACTCATGAATCACAGCAGCCACAAGACCTTCACAAAACCAGTAGAGTCAACTTTTAGCATGGAGGGGGAGGGTCTCATGAGTCCCCACCCCCAGCTGAGGAGCTATTAACAATTGATAGTGTCTAGAAAAGGGTGAGTTGGTGTTCTTTAAGGGTGTTGTCCTTGGTAGGTTGGCCATGCTCCATGTGTTGCCCCATTTTAATGAATAGATGAGAGCACACATTGAGTTCAGCATGTTACGAAGAGAGAGACTGCGGGAGAGAGGGAGAGAGAGATAAAAGTCAAAAAGAAGCCCTAAGACAGGCTTAAGAGATTTCAAGAGATGGAGGATGAGAGAAAAACCAAGAAAAATGAAATATATCTGACAGAAAGTGAGTGAACACCTAGGTGGAGGCTAGTGAGAATAAGGTAGGAAGACGGGAGAAGGCAGTTGGAGAACCTAATGAACAAGAGAAAAGGATAATGACACATATGCATGAAAATGCCACATTGAAACCCATTCTTTATAAACTAAGTTAAAAATAAGTTAGAAAAGTAATTTTGGAAGATGAGACCCCAGTCTTCTCCTGAGTACTTACTCAGACTCAGACTTTGCACCATCCTGCTTTCTGGTTCTTGGGACTTAGATATGGACTGGTACTATCTATCAGCTCTGCTGGTTTTCTACTACGCTGGCAGGACTTCTCTGTCTGGACAATGGGATGGGTCGATTCAATTCCTCTGTGTAATTCTGTGTGTGTGCTGTGTGTGTGTGTGTGTGTGTGTGTGTGTGTGCTACATCTTACTGTTCTATTTGTCAAAGAACTCACTACAATACCATGTTTTTAAATTTGAAAAATGATGAAATTGCTATGGAACAATCTTTGTACACTGTAAATATGTATTGCTCTCATTGTTAATAAATAGCTGATTGGCACATAGCTGGGCAGGAAGAAATTGGGCGAGACAGCCTGACACAGAATGCTGGGAGGAAGAAGGGCAGAGTGAGAAGAGTCTCTCGAGTAAGCAAGACATGCTGAAGAGGTAAATGCCACGAGCCTTGGAGCAGCACGTAGATGAATAGAAATGGGTTAATTTAAGTTGTAAGAGCTAGTTAGTAATAAGTCTGAACTATTGGCTGAGCATTTACAATTAATATTGAATTTCAGAGTGATTATTTGGGAGTGGCTGCTGGCATAGGAAAACTCTGCCTACAGGAAATACTATCTGTTGAGATTCAAGATCCCTCTCATTTGTATACTAAATGAATTTCAATATCAGCCACACTTATTCAAACAAGACCTTTGGAGAAAACCATTAAATTAAAATTTCAGTGTCTTGGTGTAACCAATTAGGAATGATCTGACTTTGAAGATTTGAGGTGCAATATTATAAAAATATCTCTGTGGGTCTCTAATTCTTGTGCCTTCACTTGAACTCTTCTGTTGGATTTGTCTTGTCCTACACCAAAGTGATAGTTTTGTTTCATATTATATTTTATTTTACTATATTTTAAAAAATGAATGAAAGAATGAAAGAATGAATGAATAAAAACCTAGCCACTAGGGTAAACGTTAACAACTGAACTGTCATTTACACCTACTAGGAGAGGGAAAATAGTTTTCTTCAATTGAGTGACACTGAGTATATCAACCACTCTAGGGCAGGCCTCATGTTTAGGACCAGTTGACAACATGTAATAGATTCCACAGTTTTTGTCTGTTTGCTTACTTGCTTTTACTTGGTTACAGTTTGGTGAGGTTTTTTTTTTTTTTAAGTTTATTTCTTTTTTTTTTTTCTTCCTTTCTTTTGTTGTTTCTTTCTTCCTTCCATTTTGGGCTTGGTTTTATTCTGTTTGCTTAGTTTGGGGGGTTTTGTTGTTATACTACTGGGTTTTTGCTTGTTTTTTGAGAAAAAAACTTAAAAGTTCATTGGATAGGGAGATGAGAGAGGATCTGGGAGAATTGAGGAGAAAGAATAGAAAAAAAATTAAATGAAAACATCCCTTACTTCGTAAAAGACCAGAACTTTTGCTGAACCTCACAGCCAGAGTCCCTATTACACTTTGAGGTCACTTAAGACTGCTATCCTACTGTGTACTCAGCCTGTTTATTTAACCGGCTTTTAAGAGAACAATGTTAACAACCAACCTTACTTGTCTTGGATGTTCCATGTAATCAACTTTTACAACCTGAGCTCATGCAAAGCTGTAATTATATTCTTAAATTATATTCTCTTTCATGGTCCTGATCCAGAGCAATGAGTCTGTGTTCCAACAATCATTTGCTGAAAGCAGCAAAAGTAGAAATTGAAAGTAATCTTATAAAATGAATCCACCATAAGCGTTGAACACAACATTTGGATATTGCTTGATAAACAATGATGTTGCTGTCTGCTATCTGGGTAAGTTGGGGTCAGTTGGAGTCAGGGACTTGATCCCTTGTAAAATGCTGCTACAGATTTCTGTAAAGTTTTCCTCATTCCTTCCCACACATGATGCTTTCTGTGCTACTTAATAAAGAGAGCACAAATCTCTTTGGTAGAGACAGGCACGTGTGGACACATTCACATAGACAGATGCTCAGACAGACACAAGGACAGAGTCACAAGATAGTCTTCAGACAGGCACAGATTCAGACTTATGCAACTGATAAATAGAGAGGACTAAAGACAGAGGGAGCATAGAGTAGAAAATTCACCCTGGCTCCCTCACTGCGAAACAACAGCAAAACGAGGTGCTTTGATTTCTTTCCTTGGTAGGACACTCATCCATTGCTGGTGACTTGGAGTTTATTATTAATGCACTCAAAACAACTGCCGGAGACATTACCATGAGAAACTGTTATTTAAAAATACCTCTTTACATCATTAGAGTGTACCAGGAACATGCCCTGTTAGTATTTAGACCGATTTTACATTTGTCACATGTTTTATCTTTTTTTTTTAATTATCAAAATCCAATCAATCTGACAAGATGAGCTTGATTATAAAGCCGCTCTGAAAGAAGCACAAATGCTATGCTTAGAATTAAGATTATTGTTGGAGGGGCTCAAGGAATGGCTCAGTGGTTAAGAACACTGGCTGCCCTTCCAAAGGTCCCGAGTTCAATTCCCAGCAACCACAAGGTGGCTCACCACTATCCCTAGTGGGATCTGATGCCCTCTTCTGGCCTAAAGATGTACATGCAGATAGAGCACTCATACATAAAATAAATAAATCTTTAAAAAAGGTGGGGGAGGTTTTAAAAAGATTATTATTGGAGTTTTGAAATATTTTAAAAGAATAGATGATTTCTTCACCAGGACAGTGAAGATAACTAGTAAAGACATTTAAGGAAAAAAAAGTCGATTTAATAAAAAATTCTAATACATTTTTACCATCAATGTAAGGTCCAGCTCTGTAACAATGCTATCTGCGTTTAAAGGAAGAAAGCTTAGAGGTTCCTAGCTACATTGTCTTCAAAGATCACATAGAGATCAGGAAGGGGTTGCCAGGAATCTCAGGGTAATAACAATGTAAAAATATTTTATGGCTCAGGCAAAAGTGTGGCCCTATCTATTGTATAATAAAGCCCTGAAGTAGTGTGTGTGTGTGTGTGTGTGTGTGTGTGTGTGTGTGTGTGTGTGTGTGTGTGGTAATTCTTGGTCTCCCACCTAGTCTCCCACCACAGTGGCTGAGAACAAAAATAAATAAATTAGAATTAAAAACCAAAAGACAGTTGGATTTTCTCACCAACTGTGGAGGTCACACAGTGTGTGCCCAGCCTGTGTGCTATTGATCTGTTGGGACTCACTCTTCAGAGACATTCCTCTCTCTTGATTGATTCCATAAAAATCCAGTTTTGTAGCAGTGTATAAAGTGGTGGGGTAGGTTTTAGCTCCATTTTCTGCCTTATTTCAGGAGTAAGAAGTCATAACCCATTATTTCATCTTTTGACAGAATTCTCATTTTTTTTCTTATTTGGTCTTTTTCATTTAATTAAATATGCACTGTGTCAAGAGCATAAAATATGTTTATGAATGATACAAAGCAAGATCTCTGTCCTCAGGAGTCTTGTATTTTATGATGAAACAAACAATATGCACCTTCTAGCGTTCTAGAAGATGAAGGCTTCCAAAGGAGCAAAGAGTTGGACAAACTAAAGGGGATCTGGGAACAGATGAAGGGAGATGGTTGGAGGGAGGGATGTGATTGTATGGAGGGGAACTGCTTGCAGATTTTCTTGTCAGTTTCATCAGAAATTTAGCCGCCTGTCCCCCAGAAGCAGTTAAACTATGTGAATATGGTCTCAACTATAAAGCAATATAAAAGTAGAAGTGTTCACTAAGACAGCATCACTATTTAGACTAGTTAGAATATAGGCACGAAAAATGAGTAGATCTTCCCCTCACATACAGAGACACACACAGATCCAAAGACACAGAGAGACAGATAAACACAGAAACAGACAGAGAGAGGGAAAGGTACACACAGAGAGGACAGACACAGACACAAACACAGACACAAACACAGAAACAAACACAGACACAAACACAGACACAGAGAGGACAGACACAGACACAAACAAACACAGACACAGAGAGAGACCACACATGGCGAAACAGACACAAAGACACACACATACACACAGATACACACACACACAAACCACACACAGAGAACACACACAGAGACACAGACACACAGATACACACACACACAAACCACACACAGAGACACAGACACACAGATACACTCACACAGAGAGAAAAAGAGAAACACATTGACATAGATTCATATACACAGAGACACAGACACACACATGCACAGACAGACAGATACACACACACACACACACACACACACACACACACACACTGTAGCCATTACCATACTTTCAAAACTGTCTCAGACTGGTCTTGCTACTATCCCAGGCTGCCTTGGACTCAAGATCCTTCTGCTTCCAGGAACCAATTCTTCTTCAGTTTCCTATTTCCTCTGTTGTGCTTGCCCAAATACAGTCACTTTTTCATTCTTTCTGCTGTGGACATCTATGCAATTAGTTGGCCCTGATGAAGAATTCAAAATCAATTTTGTATTATACCACACTGGTCTAGTGAGGACATTCTGTGGCTGAACGAGGCCAAGCTCTGCTCCCATCTGTAGGCTGCTTTTTCATGGAGGCTGTCTGCTCAGTCTGGGCAGAACTGAGAACTGAGGAAATGCAGGATGTTTGGTGGCTTTGTTTTTGTTGGTTTTGTTTTTGTTTTTCACAGCACATAGGAAAAAGGATTGATCATTTTTCTATCCCTTAACTAATAATGATTTTGCTGTAAGCTTTCACTTCTCCAAGGCAATGCAGCACATTTCATTAATATTTATTTTAACAGAAAGTTTCCTGTTGCTGTTTTCTGGGAGTTTTGACTGCTTGGCTTACTTGCCACGATGTGTTCATTGACACTCCAATGGCTCTTTTCCTTCCAGGTGCGTTTTCAACACCAAGGACTTGGAACTTTCCCTCTATTTGAAGCAGCCAGAACCCTTTCTGTGTAGCAACAGGAATGCTGACATGGATAAGGAACTGGCCCTAGGGCTGATAAAATTCCTGTAGCTCCACAATCTCCACTAATAAGAGTGCCCTGCAGTCAGGGGGCCATAGCGAACAGTAATGGTCTATTCACATCCATTATACGGCAGGGCGCCCACTGCTTTATTGACTGGCAGAAAACAATTCCCATTCCGTGAAACAATAAAAATTAAATTGAGTGTGAACTCTCCCAAGGTCACTGCCTGTAACCTTATAACACCAGAAATGAGGGCTGTAAACCCTGTCAAGTACCATCCGCCAACACTGGGCTCTGTGCTGCCTCCCACAGCCCTTGCTGTCAGAAAACTGCAGAGATGCATTTCCTCCCCACATTTAGACATCTTCCTGGTGGCTGTTGCTGCCCACCTTGCCATGGAGTCACACAGTAGGTGTTCATACCTTTCTCAGATGCACCACAGCAATACATGCCAGATGGCATCAAACCACCCCCTCCCCCACCAACATTGATACCCTTCTGTGCAGTCACCAGCTCCAGATTTCCTCAGCATTCACTCCTCACCCAGGGTACCCTCTGATTTTCCTGGGGAGAACTCAGTGAAATTATACAACTGACAAATTTATATCCATGACTTTCTCAGTCACAAAGACCCATCTTCCCTTTGGCCAATGTAATGTGGGAGCCAAAGTTAAATTTTAAGTTTTAATTATTATGCCTTAGAGATCCTTGAAACAAAAATGCCTCTGATCTTCAAGACCCTTGCCCGAGGACAGATAGTTCCTGAAATTCTGGAGGCTGTTGTTTATGGGAGACAACAAGCCACATGTTTTCACTCCCCTGAACAAGTTTGTTTGACTCCTCTGTACCAGATGTGCTTGATCACAAGTGGGCAGGAGGTTCACAGGCAGGAAATACATCAGGATGTATGCTTGCCCCTGATTGGATGTAGGCTGGAGGTACATCAGGATGTATCTTTGCACCTGACTGGACCTGATAGGAAATACAAGCAGGTGCAAAACTGGATTTGGAGCTATCTTCTGGAAATCCAGAGATAGATCTGGCCAGAACCCATCCACCTGGCCAGTATTTAATTAAAGCTTGCTGCAAATTTGGCTTTAAACTGTGGTAGTGGTCTTATTCTTGATTGGTGGGAGTAACATTTTGTATTATAGGACAAATATTGGATGAATTCTAAGATGGCAAAGGAAACTGAAAGGGGATCCATCCCAACCCTCCTCTTCCACGGAAATGTCCCCAAAACCTCTGAGGCACGATGTTATTGTTCAATAGCAAGAAAAGTCCTGATGTTCTACTGTGCCTCATGGAGCCTACACTTAATAGGGTGTGTTACATACCTCATAGCAGAAGAAAGGAACATGAGGTACTCACCACAGAAATGATAAGAAGTTTAAGGTAATGGAAATATTAATTACCCTGTGTTGATTGCTGTGCTGGTTACCCAGTGTGTTGGCATACTATTGGTTCCAAATAATATTTTAAGAATCAATTCACTGCATGTCACTTTCCCAGCTATAAAACAAAATCTATCCATGCAACCTGCCCTCCTCCGACACCTCCTTCCACCTCAGGACTCTCTTCTTACCCTGAATCCAGCTTGTGTGCTGTTTCTTTGGAACTCAGCCTGTTGGTGACCTCCAGTGTCCCTCTGGGTTTTACAGTGAAAGCAGTAAGGAAGTAAACCAACATGAAACTTCTGTTCTCCCCAGCCAGAGTTTAAGAGACCACAGCAGGCAGAACACAAAAGGCAGGGTAGGTGTCAAAGCCTATTTAACAACAGTCAACCCAGCTATGAAGAGGATCAGGGCACAGTTTTGACATACTCTGTGCTCACAGAAACATGGAGAAATGATGAGACCCAGTTGCACCTGCCATTCCTGACCCCTGGACAACCCAGCCTTTGTTCTGCTTGCTGTGGTTGAATATGGTTTGACCCAACCAAACCTCACTGTTTTTGAGACAGGGTAGGACCATGAAGAGATAGTCAGGTCTGGGGGGCTAGACATTCATGAACAGACTATCTGATCGGAGAGACTTTAGGAGGTCTCATAGGATTAACCTGGAGTTTACTGGAGTAGTCCCTATGACAGCAAATCATTATACATCAATATTGGCTCTTCTAAAGACTCCTGTTTGCCGCTCTTTCATACTCCTGCTGTGTAATGCCACCCACACAGGGCCTTCACCATAGCCCAAGAGATGCCTATGCCATGCTCTTAGACTCAAAACTGTGAACTAAATGAACTTCCTTTCAAATGACGCAGCTTCTGGCACAAGCAACACAGAGCAGACACTGATCAGCTTTCCGCTTCGGCAGGGGATGGTACCTTGGTGGACAATCCTGAGAGGAGAGACTTTGCCCCTGAGACAAAGAAAAATCGAATTGAGTTGAAGGAACAGACTAAATCCTACTGAGAGTCCTGTCTTGAGGGAGAACAGAAAGCAGCCTGGCCAGAAGCCCCTCCTGCTGCCCCAACGCTGCTGTCTGTCTCTCAGTTATGCTCGTTATTGAGTGGTCCGCATCATTACTTTGCACAGCCCCCATCCCAGCACAAATGAGCTTCACTTCATCAGCTTGAACAAATCATCATGAGAGCAAACTATCAAAAACCTAGGCTGTGTCTTGCAGACCATGACGCCCTGCAGGACGCCATCTCCCTGGCCTTAACTTGGGTGATGATATGATCTGATGTCTGGCCTTACCTCCCTGCAAGTTTGCCAGCTGCTCTCAGCCCAGTGCTTCCTGTGTTAGCGTGATGCCAGCCAGGGAACTGAGCACCAGGCCCCAAGCTGGTTGCTAAAAGAGATGGACTGGGCTGTTTTCAAAGGGAAAAGGTCACCAGCTCAAAAGTTGAAAGCACAGAAATTGTTCGTTCTAAGGAGACAGGGTATGAAACGAAAGTGCATGCTTTATGACAGCTTTGCAGATAAAATAAAAACTTTAGCAGACTATAACATGCTTTACCATTCCTCTCTCTTCACAGGTTCATGGTACTGTAAAAATACCCCACATAAGATCAGTATTACTGCACTCTCACAGAAATTTATTACTTCCCTGAACAGAGACTAGAGAATGACATACAAAGATTTTATTTCTGCTTTCAAGGCCTGTGGTCCAGGCAGAAGCAGCCACAGACATTCCTCCAGCAGTGATGAACACTCTATTTGAACAAAATACTTTAATATTTTGTAAACAAATGGAATTTATAGTTAAAACCATTAAAACATCACCATAAAGTTATGGAGAGAATACAGAATTTGGATCTATTTTTTTTGAAAGAAAAAAAAACCTTCATGAAAACTCAGAATTTTCATTTACTGCTCAAGTGTCCTTGATCAAGTGATCCTCTGTACAATGACATGACCTCTCTCCCTCCAAAACATATGGTGCTGTCTTAGGGATTAAGTAGTGCAATATAATTCAGACATTTGGGACACTAAAATGTGCCATCCAGATGCACAACGTTTTATTTCAAATGTATTTTTCATGGGTGTTTTCAAAGCACAGAAAGAAGAAAATCCTGCCACTTTTATTTGCTGCATTCACTCAATGTCTTCCTAATAGACTCACGAACTTACTGATGCTGACAAAGATTTAATGGTGACGCTTCATACCAAAACATAAACTTTTCCAAATCCTGGCATGTTTTTTTTTAAAAAGAACCTGAGAATTTTTTATTCACTGGAGAACTCTTCCTTCCCTACAAGAAGCAGGATCTGATAAAGTCTAGGTTGGTTCACATGTTCAGAATAGCTTAACTTGTTGACTGGGAATGACACATTAAAAATAAGCTGTTCAAATCTTCCAATTTACAACATTTCTCACAGTATCGTAAGGAGGAATCTTTGTTCTTTTACTTGGCTCTCCCCATTTTTCATATCTAACTATTACTCACAGTCAGCACACTAATATACCCTGGCTTTCTTGACCTCATAAACTTATTCACACATACCCTCTTGCAAAACTATGGCAACTTGTTATCTCAGTAGGTGAAGGTCTTCATCTATGTGTGGATTCATGGCTAGAATTTCCCAAGAGCAAGAAGGATGGCCATGGCTGGGAAGGACTCCAGCATTCAGATAACAAGGACACCATGCAGCCACCTGTCCAGGACCCCTCTAACATCTGCCAGGGAGCCCAGTGATGGTGAGAAATGTCTTCTTGGTCTCAGTTTACTCACTATTAAAAAAAAAAAAAAAAACCAATACTAGAGAAAAAAGAAAATCAACTACTCTATTTCATTGTTTTATTATGTTTACATTTTTATTGTTTCTTGTTCAAAATAATCTTTGAGTTATGAAAGGCGTATGAATTCAGGAAAATAATTGGTGAAATGGCTTAGTATTCTTCCACATTTCCTCCCACAGAAGTGGCTATCGTCTTCACCCAAATACAAGTCATTTAATCATACCCACCCCTATTCCCAACAACTCCTCAGTTCCTCACACAAACTTCTCTCTCTCAAATTCATGTCCTCTTCTTCTATTTTGAACAACTGCAGGAGCATCAACAACCTACCAGTGGCCCCATCCCTGAAGAACACCAATGCTTCCTTCCCCAGGAGCTATGGACTGCCTGTACATCCTCAATATGAGGAGAGCCCGTCACGAACCTATGCTGTGTTACTAACTGGCTTGATCCTGTGAGGGTCTTTTCAGGCATCCACAATGGCTGTGAGCTCACTGGTGCACTACCCCTGTCGTGTCCAGAAGACTCCACTTTGCAGCCGTCTTCCCAGTCCTCTGAATCTCTGAACTTCAGTGGTCCATGTTGTACACAATATCGTGGTGAAAAGTTCTAACGCTGGGGGTGTTAAACAATTTTCCATCAAAAAATGAAACAGTGCAAACACTGTAAGAAAATGTCTAATTATCAGAATGTGAAGCTTGCAAATTCCACCTCCAAAGGGATAGATATGTTTTCCTTCCCTGTTGCATTGCAGTTGAATCATCTGCCCAAATATCCAGCCATGTTCCTAACAGAGGGGCTGCTTTCCTTTCTTTCAAGAGATGAAAATATTAACACACTTTAAATTTGTATTTCTGCAGAGATGAGTGCAGAGAACCAAGAGCTACAACGATTCCTAGGTGTAGATGAACAATCTTATTAAATAAGAAACACAGAGCCAATTGCAGAATTAAAAGCCCAAGAGGTCAGAGCAATAGCTAAGAGCTAAAAACCTTACCCTTCACTGCCACTGCTGTCCTCCTCAGCAAGAGCGCATTTCCTGTGTATCTGTCTTTTTATAGACTTTCTGTTCTGCCTTCTCATTGGTTGTAAACCCAACCACATGACCTCCTCGTCACTGCCCATCCATACAGACCTCCAGGTCTTTTATGGTTGGTATTGAGATTAAAGGCGTGTGTCTCCATGCTGGTGGTATCCTTGAACACACAGAGATCTGCCTGTCATGTGATCGGGATTAAGGGCGTGTGCTACCACTGCCAGACTTCTGCTATGGCTTGCTATTAGCTCTAACTCCCAGGCAACTTTATTTATTAACACACAAATAAACTCACATTTCAGTACAAATAAAATATCACCATACCTAGGTCTGACAATGCCTGACACACTTCAAAGGAACTCAGAAGGCAAAGTACCCCCCACAGACCAGTTCCCACACACCATCGCTCAAAACCAGCACAGCCACAAACATATACAAACACATGCACATTCCTGTAAAGAAAGAATTCTCAAAGTCCGAGGATCAGGCAGTGTTTGGGTGACCAGGGTATAGGATCATCTTCACAAAGGATAGACATGGATCTTATAAACCTCAAATGCTTTCAAAATCAAAGGTTTGTTTTCTTTTGATTGCCATTATCTGGGCTCTTTAGAAGTCTGGGTTTCCAAGAATATAAAGACCTGGATAACACTTATGTAATTTTCATGCTGCTCCAATAAGACATGACTGTGGCAAGAGGGATGTGGATTGGCTCCACAGAGTATGTTCCAGGTATGAACTGAAACACCAGAGAACACTGACCAAGAGCCTGTTAAGTCACCTTATACTGAGTCTATGCACGGGAGTTGCCTGTTCTTGACACAGACACAAGAGTTATCTGTTCTTGAGCTATAATGTTTGAGGGTTCCTTCTGCGCAGTGGGAAGTGAGAAAGGGTAAAAAAGATTCTAGTTGTATCAGACCTTGGTTTGTTAATTTTAAATATCAGCCTAGAATGAAAACCCATTTTTCCCTTCTTACATAGACTTCAGATATAAAGGTTTTTCTTTTCTTACTAAATAAGTATAATTGCTTCAGGAGCCCCCACAATTGTTATTCACTGTGTAGTCCAAACAAATGGAAAGTGTGTGTGTGTGTGTGTGTGTGTGTGTGTGTGTGTGTGTGTAACACTATCATCACCGGGTCCCATCAAAATATAGGGGCCACCTGGAACAGAATATCCTCTTGCATTTGAGTTTATAGAATGAAGCAGATGTTTTTGCCTTTCCAACTGGTTTTACATTCCCTAGGATCACAGCAAACACTGCAGAGAGGCTTCCGTGGTGACTGATGTGACCGGTGGCTTACAAATGCAGCACAAATTTTTAGAATTCCCAGCCTCTGCAAAGCCAGGCTCTTTTTCATCTTTTCTTGACATTTTGCTCCTAAAATTAGCTTTTTGATGAGAAAATTGCTGAGTCTTTCTAGAGCTAGTTAAGGTAAGGCAAATACCTGCGATTGAAATTGAGTTGATTCTCCTTTGCTGTGCTGATTGCGCCTGGTAATTGGACATTGGAATTAGTCCTGCCGTGACCTTTCACAGCGAGAAGAGAAAAAGCTCTATTCAATTTTCTGGAATTCTCTTCTATATTTAAAGTACTTTTCTGAATGAAGTAATCTACTCTTCTTTTTAATGAGCAGTACCAAACAACCTGCTTCTTCATGGGGTCCTCTACTTTTATTCAATAACTCTAGTTCTTAAATCAATAAAAGCCAATTTGTGTCTTGCCTTCCTATCAACTTTTGCTCTGCTCATAACTTTCCATATTTATAGACTTTTCTAGAACCCTAAGGAGTGGTAAGCATGGCTTACTTTCCCATCTACTGCTTTTCTGCCATCCCCTGAGAAACTCCCATTCCCTCCAGTTAATCTCACCTAGTGTGATGTGATTTACATTAGCACTTGCTGTTTGGGGCTAGTGTTTCAATGGGAGAAAAAATTGAAAATACTGGGCATCAGGATTTTCTCTTTCTTTTTGAAAATACTTCGTCCCTTCTGGTTGTGGGAGTTGCATTTCTGTTGCTGTGATAAAATGTCCTGACCAAACACAACTTTGAGGAGCTAAAGGTTTGTTTTTGCTTGCACCTCCAGGTTACAAACCATCTGGGAAGTCAAGGCATGAACTCAAGCAGCTAGTCACATGACATCCATGCAAACACAAATGCACATGCATGCCGCCTGCTTATTCTGCTAGTTTTTCTCACTTCCATGCAGCCTAGGACGCCCAGCTCATGAAATGGTGCCCACAGTGGGCAAGGGCAATTAACAATCAAGACAATACCCTCGAGTCAGGGTGCTGGCACACACCTTTAATCCCAGCACTAGTGAGGTAGAGGCAGGAAAATCTCTGGGAGTTGGAGGCTGGCCTGGTCTACAAAGTAAGTTCCAGGACTACCAGGGCTGTGACACAAAGAAACTCTTGTCTTTGGAGGGAATAAAAAATAATCCCCCACAGGCCTACTTGATCCAGACAGTTCCTCAGGCGAGATTCTTCTCCCAGATGTTGGCAAGCTGTAGCAGGCCAACATCCAAAGCCAACAATCGCACTGGTGTTATATGAATCATCTTGTTTGTTCATTTTATTCATTCATCAGATATTGAGATCTCCATGAGTAAACTGGGGATGAGGGGAGTCTATAGAGGGGAGGGGAGGCGGGATGAGAACATGAGGGAATGGGAAGGTCGAGCTGGGGGAGGGAAGGAGTGGGAGAGCAATGAAAGAGATATCTTGATAGAGAGAGACATTGTGGGGTTAGGGAGAAACCTGGCACTAGGGAAATTCCCAGGAACCCACAAGGATGACCCCAGCTTATACTACTAGCAATAGTGGAGAGGGTGCCTGAACTGGCCTACCCTGGTAATCAGATTGGTAAACACCCTAACTATCATCATAGAGCCTTCATCCAGTAACTGATGGAAGCAGATGCAGAGAGCCACAGCCAAGCACCAGGCAGAGCTCCAGGAGTCCAATCAAAGAGAGAGAAGGGGGATTCTATGAGCAAGGGGTGGAGGGGTTAAGATCATGATGGGGAAACCTACAGAGACAACTGAACCAAGCTCATAGGAACTCACGAACTTTAGACCAACAGCTGTGGAACACGCATGGGACCAGACTAGGCCTTCTGCATACAGGAGACAGTTGTGTAGCTTGGTCTGATCCCCTTGCAGTGGGATCAGGATCTATCCCTAGTGCATGAGCTGGCTTTTACCAGCCCATTACCTATGGTGGGATGTCTTGCTCAGTCTTGATGAAGGGACAGGGACGGGTTGGTCCTGCCTGAACTGAATGTGAATGTACTAGGCTTTGTTGACTTCCCATGGGAGGTCTTACCCTTTTGGAGGAGGGGATTGGGGGAGAAGGCTGCAGGGGGAGCAGGAGGAGGGATGAGAGGCTGATCTGTGGTTGGTATGTAAAATAAATTTTAAAAATTTAAATAAATAAATAATGTATCTAGGTTCCACTATAATTAGAAACTTAAATCAAATACAAAATTACTAATAGTGGTGGGGGGAGGGGACGGTATTGACTTTCATGGACCAAATCAAGGGAGAAAGACAAACAATATAAATTAGTAATTTAAAAAAAAAAATAGAAAACTGAGTAAGGAAGCTATGAAGAAAAAAATAAAAAGAACATGGGTGTGGCATCCACAGTGGAAAATCGGAACTGCAATTTGAACATGAGAAGATGCAGACACGTCACACACACAGAGGGACCACCCAGAGATCACACAAGAGATTTGAGCAGGGAGCTGAGTCATCAAGGCTGACAACTGGGACACACGTCTGCACTCAAATTATCCCTGGTGACACTTCCATAGGACAATATTTAAATCCGTAGGACTGAGTGACCATGGCAAGAAAGAGGAAGGATATACAAAGGAAAAAGTCTGAAGGCTCAGCCAATAGCACTTTAATGTTTAAATTAAAAATTAAAGAAATGAAGTACTGAGGAAACCAGATCATCTCTAGGGAGAGGGAGCAACACTATGAAATTATACTAAAATTAAAGTGACTAACTAGAGGCTTTATCAAAACCAAACAACATTCCATGTGACAACACTGCCTGTCACGTGCTGTGGATGTATCGCATGGCCTGCATTTCCATCAAGACAGCCCAAAGATTAAAAGAATGGATCTTTCCATCCCAGCTGATAGATGAGTCTACACCATGACTCCTCAGGGATCACTGAGGAAGAGGGCGTGAAAAGAGCCAGAGGATCAGGGAGTTTGCTGTGAGACTGTGTCTCCTAGAAATGTCAGAGAAGCGGCATCCATGAAAGTCCCACCACGATGGCTGCCTAAGCATGACCCGAACAAGAACAATAGCCATAAACATGCTAACATGGAAGTTGAAAACTCATGAGGCCTCAATCCTGCATAAAGAACTGCAGGTAGCTAAGGAATGTGAGTTGAAGAAATAGTCTTCCCCAAGGAAAAGCACTAAACTGATTATACAATACCAAATGGTTACCCCTAAACACACACACACACACACACACACACACACACACACACACACACACACATATACAAATATTATACTGACTGAGAAAACTGTATTTATATATTTAGAAATATATATATATCAGGAATTTTAAAAAGAGCAAAATGGGGAAATATGAGAGAGGGTTTACATGGAGAAAATGGGGAGAGAGGATGATATAACTACATTATAACCTCAGAAAATAAAAAATATATCTTCCTATAAAGATGAAGAATGGGCTTTGGAATTGGATATCGCTGGGTGGAGATCATAACAAGACCTGTCCTTTCTGAGCAAGACTTCAGATAAGTTTCAGTTCATTCATTTGTGAAATGGGAACATTCTTAGTATCTTACTTTAATGGGCTCTTAGCTATATTCCAGGCACAGACGTACATAATTTTTCTAAGGTAAAAATCTTTACAGTAATCTGATGTGGGATATCCTCTTGTACACTGTAAAGAATTGCCACTTGAATTGGTTTAAGAAAACTCTCATTGGCCAGTAGCCAGGCAGGAAGTATAGGTGGGATGACCAAACTAAGAATGCTGGGAAGGGGAAGGGCGGGGCCAGGAGTCCCCAGCCAGACACAGAGGAAGCAAGATGAGAATGTTGTACTGAGAAAAGGTACCAAGCCATGTAGCTAAACATAGATAAGAATTATGGGTTAATTTAAGTGTAAGAGCTAGTTAGTAATAAACCTCAGCGACTGGCCGAGGATTTATAAGTAATATTAAGCCTCTGAGTCAATTATTTGGGAAGCAGCCACTGGGAATTTGAGAGTTGCTGGAGGGACAGAAAGCTCCACCTCTGGTTACAGTAATCATTTGTTTTAGTCGATGGAGGAAGCAGAGAAGAGCCTAAGTGAAGTCTTGAGTGAATGTGTATGTTGACATGCAGGGCATGTCAAAGCCCCTCAGACCTATGATAAAGTGGGCTGTCTGGTCCATATGTGAATGATGATAACGTGTGATGCAGAAATGCCCACCATAGCTTTCTCACCCGCCCTGGATGTTTACAGCCTAATGACTGCTCCCTTACAGAGACTGCTCCAACTGAGACTGGCTACACCTATTCCCTTGATCCCACTACATACCATGAAACTGTCCTCTTCAGCTATGTGCAATAATCTTGCCTCTCAGTCAACTCTATATAATAAACATGTTGAGCTTCCCAGGTGCTGTGGTTTCTCCAGCTAAGAGCCCAGACCACCCAATCCCAGCTTTTTTTCTGTCTGTGTATCTGTCTGTCTGTTTTCCCATTCCCTTGCTGCTCTAGTCAGGTTCATCCCTGGAGCTGTGCTGGACACAAGCAAGTTAGGATTTCTATTGCTGTGTTAAAACACCATGATCAAAAGCAGCTTGGGAAGGAAAGGGCTTATTATTTCATCTTACCATCACACTCCATCAATGAGGGAAGTCATAGCAGGAACCTGCAAGCAGGCACTGAGGCAAAAACCATGGAAGAACAAATTCTGCCTGATGGTCTGTTCCCTGTGGCTTGCTCAGACTACTTTCTTATAACATCCAGGAGCACCTGTCCAGGGATGGCACTGCCCGGGTGAGCTGGGCCCTCTCACATGGATCATTAATCAATGTACTATAGACTCACAAGCAGACCTGGTGGAGGCATGTACCAGGCTTGCTTTCTTTTGGGCCACCCACCAGCTCCCAGATCATGACACAGAGACTTACTTATTATTAGTTTTGAATGCTCGGCCTTAGCTTGGCTCTTTTCCTGCTAGCTCTTATAATTTAACCTGTTTCTCTTCATCTTCATTTTGCCTCAGGGCTTTTCATCTTTTCTTACTTTCTTGCTGTCTCTATGTCTGGCTGGATGACGGCTGCCTGGCTTCTGGTCCCTCATTCTCTCCTCCTTCTTCCCTTGTTCTCCCTTCTTCTTGAGCCCAGATTTCTCCTCCTGTTTCTCTCTGCCTGGCAGCCCACCTTTTGTTTCTCTGTTCAGCTCTTTATTAGACCAATTGGGTGCCTTAGGCAGGCAAGGTGAAACAAATGCAATGTATCTTTACATAATTAAACACGCATCCTTACATCCCTAAAACCATGCACCATAAACAAAAGTAACACACCTTTACACAGTTAAAGTAATATTCTGCAGCATAAACAAATTTAACACATCTTTGCCCAGTTAAAATAATATTCCACGGCCGGGCGGTGGTGGTGCACACCTTTAATCCCAGCACTCGGGAGGCAGAGGCAGGCGGATCTCTGTGAGTTCGAGGCCAGCCTGGGCTACCAAGTGGGCTCCAGGAAAGGCGCAAAGCTACACAGAGAAACCCTGTCTCGAAAAACAAAACAAAAAATAATAATAATAATAATAATAATATTCCACAACAGAGGCATTTTCTCGGTTGAGGTTCCTCTTATCAGACAATTCTATCATCTCAAGCTGGCAAAAAAGAAAGAAAGAAAGAAACAGGACACCATTTGACACATGAGAACCTCCCTTCAGGGATGTCAAGGACTGGGACAAAGAACATAATGGGCCACAGACAATACAACTTCATGCATTTATATTGAATGTGAACTGTGTGGGGGTGGTGGTGATGATGGGGGTGATGGTGGTGGTGGTGGAGGTGGTGGTGGTGGTGGTGGTGGTGGTGGTGGTGGTGGTGGTGGTGGCGGCGGCAGTAGGAATCTTCAAATCCAGGACTTTGCACACACTATGCAAGGATTCTACCACTGAGCTACATCTCCAGTCCCTTTTCCAAGAACATGCTCTAAACCCAGTGACCCACTTCCTAACAGTGAATTGATTATGAAAACATCTCAGGTCCTTCTTTATAGCCTTCTCTGGACCTCTCTGTTTCTCATTCAATGAGAGAAGCCAAGAACAAAAGTAGGAACAGAAGCTGCCACCCCTTAGCCTGTCCAAGGTTGACCATGAGCTGAGAGCACAGCCCCTGCTGAAACTTTGACTCCGACCTTTGAGATACCCTAAGCCCAAAGACCCAACTAAATTATGTCTGTGTTGTAGAATATTAAGGTGTGTTACTTTTGTTTATGTTGCATTTGTTTAACTCTGTGAAGCTGTGTTACTTTGTCTATCTGAAACACCTGATGGTCTAATAAAGAGCTGAACAGCCAATGGTGAGGCAGGAGAGAGAAACAGACAGGGCTGGCAGGCAGAGAGGATAAATAAAAAGAGAGAGATGTGATAGCCAGAGAAGGAGGACTCTCGGGGCCAGCCACCCAGCCACACAGAAAGGAACAGAGTACAAGTAAGATTTACAGAAGTAAGAGAACAGAAAAATCCCAGAGGCAAAAGGTAGATGGAACAATTTAAGTTAAGAAAAGCTGGAAAGAAATAAGCCAAGCTAAGGCCAGGCATTTATAATTAAGTATAAGCCTCTCTGTGTGATTTATTTTGGAGCTGGGTGGTGAACCCCTCAAAAGAGTAAAAAAAAAAAAACACAATATTTTGGTACCCAATGTGGGGTTCAAGTTTCTATAGTGCCTGAGAAAGCTTTAAAAAAAAAAATAAAAGAGGATACAGTCCCTTAAAGAGTTTCTACCTGCTGGCAAATGCTTGAGCAGCCAGTACATTAAGTAGGGACAAAAAACTAAGTAAAAACGCCTGCCACAGTGCAAACATCATCATTCTAGAGCTCTAGGAAGGTTGAATGCATTTCCTGGTCAGACAAAACTCCGACCAGCCTCAAGTTTCATGCCTGACTTTCACAACCCGAGAAGCAGGCAAAGCCAGCCGAGAGCCTTGTGCGGAGGATCCAGATGCAGGTGAACAGTTTGAAGGTTTGATCATACAGTCAAAAAAGACTGAAGATATACAGTAAAAGAAGTCCAGACTAAAAAACAAAAAACAAGAAACAAACAAACAAAAACCTAAAAACAACCTCTAAACAGGTTATAGTGTATTTAACAATGTGCATAGGTTTAAGAAAAGAAAAAGGATATAGTCATAGAAAAAAAATAAAGTCTTTAAAGAGAGGGAATAAATAAAAGGAGAAATCTGGGAGAAAGGAAAGGAGCAAGAGAACAAGGAGAGGAGGACACCAGGGCCCAGCCACACAGCCAGCCATGGAGTAAGAGTAAACCTAAGATACACAGAAGTAAGAAAAGGAAAAAACCCGGAGGAAAAAGGTAGACAGGATAATTTAAGTTAAGAAAATCTGGCAAGAAACAAGCCAAGCTAAGGCTGGGCATTTATAATTAAAAAGAAGCCTCTGTGTGTGATTTATTTGGGATCTGGGTGGTAGACCACCCTCCTAAAAAAGTAAAAAGCAAAAAGCAAACAACATGCCTGTACTCCTGAAACACAAAAATCAACATAATAAATGTCTAGCATTTTACTGCTAAGTTTTGGTGTAATTTACTACATAGAAACATATCTAAACCAGTGGTTTGTAGCAGATTAAAATCTAAACATTCTTCATTCCAAAGTGTGCTTGAAAAGAGAAAAGCGTGTAGAAAGTGGATTGTTGGAGTCTTTAAATGATTACAGAGTTCCAGCATTCACAATGAGTCCCTCTGTTGCCTTTCAAATTCAGGAGAATTCAGAACTAGAGGGAAATGACCCCAAAATATTGAGATTCTGTCTTTCAGGGTGATCATACAGGTATGTCTCCTGGCACTTGCATGTATACACTCACCACCTCCTGATCCCCTCTGCTCTCCCCACAGCTGCCAGAATGAATCACAGCCCCAATTCTCACAGGACTGGAGTACCAAGAAGACAGACGCCTGGGCCTTGAAACCAGCTGCCTTAGAACTGATTATTTGTACAATTAAGCACTCATTTAGAGTCTTCTAAATATAATCTGTGATAATGTCTGGGCAAATTGTACGTTAAATGACCTTTGAATTACCCTCTATCTGCATTATTCCAGCCAAACCAAACCTCAAGGGACAGGAGGGGAAGTGGTTGTAGCAAGAAAAAAAAAA
>CABHPP010143232.1:0-27248 GCA_902168425.1 Peromyscus attwateri
GTGGGCCACCACTTCCCGGTAATAATAAATTAATAAATATTTTAAAAAAGTAAAAACAAACAATAAAATAAGAGTATATTATCTTTCTTTTTATACTTTATTCCAATGTGATTTGATTACACAAACTTCATATAATAGAATCTTAAAAGACTCTTAGTCAGTTCAATACTAAATTATTTATCAAACTGATTTCCTTTGTTGGTTTTAAAGTTACAGAGTTGTTTTTATTTTTATTTATTTATCTATCTATTTATTTATTTGTGTGTGTGTGTGTGTGTGTGTGTGTGCACACGAGCGTGCCATCCATCCCCACACTTCACTAGGGATTGAACTTGAGGCTTTGAGCATAGCTGGACAAGCACTCTGCTTGTGAACTGCAGCTCCAGTCCCAACTGTGTCAACTAATTAGACCTATTTTACAATTTATTTTCAAGAACTCATTATTTTCCTGGGCATTGTGGAGCAGGTCTTTAACCCCAGCACTCAGGAGGCAGAGATAATTGAATCTCTGAGTTTGAGGCCAGCCTGATCTACAGAGCAAGATCCAGGACAGCCAGGGCTACACAGAGAAACCCTGTCTTGAAAAATAAACAAAGACCCTCATTATTTTTAAGAATTATGTCTTATATGATAATTGTATTCTGTGTATGATTTGTTAGATCCTTGGACTGACCCTTGATTCTACATTTCTATTTAACATGTCCTGACATATAATTTTTATTAAAATGAGTGTGATTTTAAAGACTTTTCAAATCTGGGTAGACCCAGAAAATTCTTTAATTGTTTTGAACCAGGGAGTGAAAATTTCAATAATCATTCTCATTTTTTACTGAGGATTGTTCTTCATGTTTCCAACTCAAAATAAAAACATACTCGAATCATGGATGCTAATTCTTTGAATAGGCACTTGTGAAATATTTTCCTAGCTGCAGAGGTTACCCTGAGTCTGAATGTCTGCTAAGGCAGGCCAGGTGTTTCATGAACACTTTGTCAAAAAGAAATTGCCGAGACATATCTATAGCTGTTTCAGAATTTTATTGAAAATAAGAATAAAAAGCAAAAGTTGATTGAAATGTATTTGATAGGATTTGGGTATTTTAAACTAACATTAGCTTTCTATTCTATAGCTTCACTGGAAATCACTGTCATCATTGGGTGTATTAAAATTTAAAGTGTCTTTGTCTTTGCTGTCTGTTAAAATATTTACTTAAGCACAAGGCATTTTGATACACACCTGTGAGTCCAGTAATTTGGGAGGCTGAGGTAGCAGCAATGACGATTTGAGGCCAGCTTGGGCAAAGTTGTCCTCTCCATAAACTAACTAATGAATAAATGAATGAATGAATAAATAAATAAATCTATTACTATTCTTTTATAAGTGCTTGAATTATCCTAAGAAGCATAAAAAAGCATATTTGGAGAACACAGGAATTAGTCTTCTAATACTAATTCAATGGCAAAATCAACACAAGTGAAATAATGAGAAAACAATTCAAGAGAAAATATATTAAAGGCATGTTGTAGGGATTACGAAAACAATGCGCGAAAATAACAGGGCTAGAACCCGTAGAGATGGGGTCCTTTGTGCAGTGAGGCTCAAGGAGGTTTGGAAAATGGGTAAAACATTAAAGGTTAAAAAGAAGCAAAAAAAAAAAAAAGTCCTCTTAGGAAGAAAACAAAAGGGGTTTTTAGATGGGTTTCTGGGATTGGGCTTTCTCTCTGGCCTCCTAGGTTGCCATCTGCAAAACAAAAGCTAAGGATTTGCCCAAAATAAAGGACCCCAGATAACATCAATGGGTAGAGCTCTCATCTATTTAATCCATTGAAAAGATAAATTACCATGGGTACCAGGCCTCCTCCTATCTGCCAAATTCAGTCAACTGTGCCAGAAAATATTTTTTGATTTTATCTTTTACTGACCACATAGATACTTTTTCTTGTGTCATTATTGTTTTCTAAATAATACGACTACCATTTACCTAATGATTTAAAGTATACTGTAGGACTCGCAAAGGTCAGCTGCAAATGCATTTTAAGGAACTTGAGCATACACAAGAGTCCAGGAACCAATCTTCTACAGATTTCCAGTGTGTGGTGGGGATTCTATTGGATATACTTACTGTAGAAACAAAAAACTCATGACTCTTGTCTTACAATCATTGAACACTACAATACAGAATGTCTTGCTTTTGTGTACAGAAATTTTGTGTTACTTTTGATATAGTGCTATTAATTACCTCATGATGTGTACCTAATTGACGCACACCACATTTTGCTTTTATCTTTATTTCTTTAAGTTTTAAAGTCTTTTTTAAAAACAGGGTCTCACTATGTAGCCCTGGTTGGCCTGGAACTCACATAGATCCTCCTGCCTTTACCTTCTGAATGCTGGGATTAAAGGCACATGCAACCATGTCTGGTATTGTTTTATTTTAAAAAATTATTATTATTATTATTATTATTATTATTATTATTATTATTATTACATGATTCAATGTGTCTTAGTTCTGCATTGTCTTGGGAAGCCAACTTGCATCAGAAGAATGAGAACTGCCTTCTCTTCATCAACCCACCACTACAGCCACCAAATAGAATTCATCCAAAATGTACTTAGCAGAGCTACTGAGCATGCCAGTGCATGCATCCATGACTACCTGTGGAATTTAGTTGACTATTTCCAGTAGCTGATTCTCTCCTGTCAACATGAGTTCCAGACATGGAACTCAGGTCATCATTAGGCTAGCACTACAAGGTTTGGGGCAGCTAAGGCATCTTGCTAGCCTTTTTTTGGTTTGGTTTTTAAAATCTCGTCTTGCACTATAGTCTAGGTTATCCTGGAACTCAAGATGATATTCCTGGTTCAACTTCCTAAGTGTGAGGATTATAACACTTTGAATTTAGAATAAGTATGAATAGGACTGTAACTTGCAAGGATGTTAAGGTAGGTGAGTGTGCTAGCCCCTATTGATCATCTTGTGTGTCTAGGTTATAAAGTATTCTTTTGGGTGAAATATTCAAATTTAAATCTTCATCAAAATGTTAATTTCAAACATTGAAGGTTTCAGGAAAAGAAATTCTGCTGAAGATATCTTGAAGACTCTTGGGAATAAATCATAAAGCACACCTAAAAAAACATAAAGATGATGTATGTGGGTCCACATTACTAAGCAGGCTCTTAAAGAAACAGATGTGGCTCATCTGTTATATTCTTGAATATGTTTAGACCACATTTTGGTGAATTTTAGAGTCTGTGTCTCTTGTTCTTGTGTGTGTGTGTGTGTGTGTGTGTGTGTGTGTGTGTGTGTGTGTGTATGTCTGTGTATTTGTGTGCGTATAAGAGAGAGAAAAAGAGAGAATATACATATATAATCATTTAAAAATACTATCAATATTTATTATTCCTCCAAGAATTCTCTTGTTTAAATATATGAGTCTGTATCTACTAAATATGCAAAATAACACTTTAAAAAACAGAGATATTGACAATTTGGAATGAGTGAATGAATTTTGTAACATCAAGCTAACGCAAAGAAACCAGTTACAAAGACCATGTGTTGTTATGATCCTAGTTATCTGAAATTTACAAAAACAGGAAGCTAGTGGTTTCTAGGGAGGAGAAGAGTTGGAAGAAAATAAGGAATTACAGCTCATGGGGAAGGGGCTCCTTTTAGGGCAGTGGTTTTCAACCTGTGGGTCGCAACCCCTTTGGGGATTTCATATTAGATATCCTGCATATCAGATATTTACATTATGATTCATTAACAGTAGCAATGAAGTAATTTTATGGTTGGGGTCACTACAACATGAGGAACTGTATTAAGGGTCACAGCATTGGGAATGTTGAGAACCACTGTTTGAGGGTTTGATGAAAAAGATCCTAAAATAGATTGTGTTGGTTGCAGAAGTTTATGAATTGACTAAAAATTATTGAGTTATACCATTAAAAAATGAACTGTGTGGTGTAATAGTTAAATCTCAGTAAAGCTGTTATAAGAGAAAGAGTGGGGAGGAGGGAGAGAAAAAGGGAGACAAGGAGTGAAGGAGGGAGAGCGGAGCTTAGACAGAAGGAAAAACATAGTAATGAGGCTATGACATGATGGCAGAAAACAAGTAGTGGGTCTGAAATTACAAGACATAAACTCATAGACATCAAAAGGGCCCTTGAAGCTAAGTAATCCATTTCTTGATCAGTGTGATCCCTTGTTTGGCAGTCATTGGAAAAAGGACAATGCAATTCAGTTTACCAAAAATGAGATTTAAGAGAAATGTTACAAGATTATTTTAAATTAAACTGGAAGCAGAGTTCTGATAGCAAAAGATGACATGTTTTCCTTTGATATTTTTAGAACAGTTTGAATTACCAGATGACAACTAGTTCAAAGATTTAAATCACAGACCATTTTAAAATATAACTTGCACTTATAAAGTTAATTGGATATTTGGTCTAAATACTGCTGAGGTTCTTTTGGAAATGTCATAGAAGGCTTACCTAAAAGAATTTTCGCTGGCACCAGGCAACATCTCTTGGTAGCTCTGGGATGTGTTTTTGTTCAACTAGTATGATCTCAGTGATACCTGAGGCTCTCCCATTAGACTAGACTGGATAGTCAAATAGTCCCAGGGTTCTACTTCTCTCTCTCTCTCTCTCTCTCTCTCTCTCTCTCTCTCTCTCTAGCATCAAGATTACACGTGGGTGCCACTGGGCCCAGTTTTTTTTTAAATATATTTTTTAATATTTTGAGATTATGCTATTGTGCTAACTAGTTTTATGTCAACATGACACAAGCTAGAGTCATAGCCTCAGTTAAGAAAATGCCTCCAGAAGATCGGGCTGTAGAGAAGCCTGGAAGGTATTAATTACTGATTGATGTGAGAAGTTCCAGCCAATTGTGGGTGGGGTCACCCCTGGGCTGTTGGTCCTGGGTTCTATAAGAAAGCAGGCTGAGCAAGCCATGGGGAGCAAGCCAGTAAGCAGCTCCCCTCTGCATCAGCTCCTGCCTTTAGGTTCCTGCCCTGTTTGAATTCCTGTCCTTCCCCAACTTGCATATTGGCCACGGTTTTTCATCACAGCAATAGTAACTAAGACAAATATTATAATATAATTTTATCCCTCAAACCTTTCTCATCTCTCCCCTCCCCTTGCTCTCTCTCTCAAATTCATGGCCTCTTTTTCTTTAACTGTTGTTGTGTGCGTGCGTGTGCATCCTATACGGTTTTTTGTTTTTGAGACAGGACTCATTATATAGCCTGGCTGGCCTGGAACTTGCGTTTTTGCACCAAGCTACCCTTGAACTCATAGACATCCTTCTGTCTCTATCTCTTGAGAGCTGGGATTAAAGTCATGTACAACCTTACCATACATATATACCTAATCATATAAATACAATCTGCTCAGTTTGGATAATGTCACTTGTATGTATGTTTTTAGGGCTGACCATGTAGTATTAGATAACCCCTCTGGTGGTGGGCCAGGAGAGTGGTGTTTAGGAAGTGGGGAAGGGGATAGGACACATAAGACATGAGAGCAGAAGCGAAGATGTGAGGTGTGGATGGTTAGGAATCTGAAATCAGGTCCTTATGCTTGCATGACAAACATATTACTGACTGAGCTATCTCCTACTGTCATATAAAATTAAAATTAAAAACTTGGGCTTAGTTGTTTAGAGCATTTCATTCACTGATCTTATAGAAGATGAGTTCAATTCTCAACACCCACATTGGGTGACCCACAATTGCCTGTCACTCCAGCTCCAACTCCAACTCCAGGGGATATGATGGCCTTTATAGGCAAGAGCCCTCTTGGAGCCTGACACTCATAATTAAAAACAATAATGTTAATTAAAAAGTAAAAATTCAAACACATTGTAGAATTCCCGAGAAAGTACATCATATGTGATAAGATCATGTTACTAAGAAATATTTTGAAGTCAGGAGTCAGCAATGTTTGTCTGAAAAGGACTGGAATTTTTGTGTGTGTCCCTGGATGATGGTGGTGATGGTGGTGGGGATTACTCCACGGCCTGGAGAATCCAAGTGTTTTGCCCTCAAGCTACACCCCAGCCCATGTATACCAAGTATTCCTTGCATACAAGCCGTATAATCTGTTTTAAGTAAGACTCAAGTCTGTTGTTTAGTAACACAGAAGCAACCACACAAAGCAGGTAAGCAAGTGGCTGTGGTGGTATGCCAGTCCAACTTAGTCTGAAAGAACAGGCAGCAACAGACGAGGCCCTCAGGCTAGTGTTAGCCACTCTCATCTCCACCACTCTGCTTATTTCAGTATGGTCTTAGCATCCTGATGGAGTGCTATTCATTGCTTGTTCTTTTCTTGATGCTGGACATGTAAACTAGGGCCATGCATACAGTAGATAGGCCATCTATCACCAAGTGATGTGCCCATGCTAGAACTGTTTGTTTGTTTTTTTTCTAGTTCTTTTTTGTTCGTTTATCTGTTGTGGTTTAGAGACAAGGTCTCCTTGTGTAGCCCAGGATTGCCTCTTGCTCACTATATAGCTCAGGCTTGTCTGTACATACAGAGACCCTCCTTTTTTCAGCTTTCTAAGTATGGAGATTACAGCCACTGCTCCTGGCCCCAGAATTGTATGCTTTTAGATGTTCTTTTAAAAAGGAGTATACAAAGAATTAGGTTTCATTATGGCATTTTTATACAAAATTCCACCCTACATAATCTCCCCCATTCCTTTTACTCCCCTTGTATTATCCCCACACCCTCTCTGCTTTCTTGTTTTATGTGCCCTATTCCTCTTCTCCGCTTCCTAAATACCTCTTTCCACCCTATGGTCTCCTTTCTAGCTTCATGGCGCATACTCACATTGGTAACCATGTATACACATCTACTCATTAATAGGTATCATCTGCATATGAAATAAAATGTAACTTTTGTCTTTCAGAGTCTAGATCACTCCACTTAATATTTTTCACATTCATCCATTTTCTTGACATTTTCCTAATTTTGTTTTTCCCTACAACTGAGTAAATTAGTAGTCTTAAGGGGTATTCTTCTAAGAATTGTATCATGAATGAACTAGATTAAACTATGAATTAGTGCCTGGTGTGGATGCTCATGCCTCTACCCTCAGCACTGAATGGCCTGAGACAGGAAGCTTACCGTGACTGAGGCTAGCTTTAGCTACATAATTCCAGGCTAGCTTAGGCTACAGAATGCGACCTTATCTCAGACAAATATAGAACAACAAAGCCTGGCATGGTAGAAACTACTGCAATCTCAGCACTCAGGAGGTGAATAGAGGAGTATTAAGGGTTGAAAGCCACCCTTGCTTACATACAGAGTTTTTGGCCAGCCTGGACTACATGAGACTCTGTTTCAATAAAGCAAACTTTAATTAGTTCATCAAATAGAAACGAGCATCCCTGCTTTATTATTTAGAATCTTCAATACCAAACAGACAGCTAGCTATCTGCTTTTTTTTTTCCTTTTCACTTTTAAAATGTCAATGTAATCGTACTGGTAGAATTTTACTGGAGAGGGAATGCAATTTGTAACTGTTATCACTACTCATTATTAGCATGTATGTATATGACAGGCTCCTTCTAGAATTTTATAAACATTGCCATGTTAAATGGTAGCCATTCTTCCACTACTAGAAGCATTAATCACATTTTCAGGTGAGAAAAATAAGGTTTACAGAAACTTCTGTCAGGTGTGGTGGTGCATACCTGTAATCCCACCATTTGAGAGGCTGAGGCAGGATGATCATGAATCCGAGGCCGGCTTTGGCTATATGGTAAGTCTGCCTGAAAGTGCAATAATAGGGCTTGTGATGTAGTTCAGTTGGGAGAGCACTTGCCTAGCATGCACAATGAAACCCTAGTTCTGATCACCGTCACTGCATAATGTGGACACAGTAGCACACAGCTGTAATCCAAATACTCAGAACATGGAGGCTGGAAGATCAGAAGTTCAGTGTCATCCTTGGCCACATAAAATTTCTAAGGCTCAGTGGTTACAGATGTTTGTCACTTAGCTTGACTAGCAGAGTTGGATCCTAGAAACCCACATAGTGGAAGAGAACTGAGTTCCATAGGTGTCCTCCATAAACCTGTGACATATACATATATGTACACACAATAAGTAACTGTAATTATAACAATAACAACAATAGTAATGGAAAGTCTGAGGCCAGCCTGGTCTACATGAGAGCTTATCTCAAAACCAAATAGGCCTGTGAGATAGCTCAGTGACTTTAAGGCACGTGCCACCAAGCTTGATGACATGAGTTCAGTCCCTGGAACTCAAAGGGCAGAGAGAAAGAACAGACTCCCACAAGTTTCCTTTGACTTGTAGATGCATGCTGCAGCATGAATGCACCCCACTCCACCAGCACTTCTAGCCCACAAAAAAACGAGTACTACTTTAAATAAAGCCAAATTGTAACACGACTTATGACTTCACCTTTCTTCTCAGATCCTTGCTCAGGTCCGAATGGCAGTAACTGCCCCCTCTTCCATTTAATATTGAAAGCTAATCACTAAGGGGTTGGTATTAAAAAGTGGGGCATTTGGGAAGTGAAAAAATAAATAATAAATCTAAAATTTATTTACAAAATTAGTAAGAGGAAGTAGACAAGCAAAAACCACACCAAAATCTCTGGAGGCAGAGCGAGGAGGGTAACACAAGTAGTAAGATCCAGGTCAGCTTGGTTTACATAAGGAGAGCCTGTCTCAAAATATCAAGTCAAAACAACAAAATAAAATGAACTAGCAGACTAAGGAACTTTTTGCCTAAGATCAGTTTATCTAGTGAAACAAACCTGTGGTGTGTGGAAGGAATGATTCTGTCCCATGTCTGACTGTATAGCCCATAATTGCAGCCAGGGGATCTTATAGGAAGTATTGCTAGATTTCAGTCCTATGAAATAAAGCATAAATAAGAACACTGCTGATGCCTTTACCTTTCTTCTGACTTCTGTGGAAAATTAGCTGGCTCATAGGCAGTAGCTTTCTTAGCTAAGCATATTTATTTCATGCTCTGATCTGAATGTTAGTAACTTCTCCACCTTCCAGTCAAGTTTTGAAAGTTATTCAGAAAGATGTGGATGAAAGGATGGAGCCCTCATGAATGGTGTTAGTGCCCTTATAAAAGAGGCCCCAGGCAGCTGTCTTGTCTCAGCCATGTGAGGATACTCAATGGTATCATCTATAATGCCGAGTCTTCACATAACCTATAGTCTGTGTTCTGGAACTTGATCTTTCTTAGATGTCCTGCTCTCTAGAATTGTGACCTGTGAATTTCTATTGTTTAGAAATAATAAGTATTAATCAAAGACAGTGGTCCTCCATCTTCCTAATGTTTCAATCCTTTAATACATTTCCTCATATTGTGGTGACCTCCCACCATAAAATTTTCATTGATAATTCATAATTGTATTTTTTCTACTGTTATGAATGATATGTAAATATCTGATTTGCAGGATATCTGATATGTGACTCCCCAAAGGGGTCATGACCCACAGGTTGAGAACCACTGAACTAAGATGATTTATTAGAGCAACACAATGAGGCTGAGACACCACATTTATAGCTAGGCTGCTGTTAGCTGTGTATAATAGCATGTGCTTACTTTGACGTCATTTCACCCACGGTATTTCATTTCACCAAATGAAACTCTTAGTTTTCAGCAATTAAAAACAATTACTAATTAGGAAACTAGAATTAGATTCCTCCTGCTCAGGAATACTAATATTGTTGCTTCAGTACTATTGCAGTGAAGCATGGCAGTGCATATCTGTCATCCTAGAACTTGGGAGCTGAGGCAGGAGCATCACTGGGAGTTTAAAGTCAACTAAGGCTACAAAGTGAGACTCTGTTCGCAACAACAATCACCACCACAAAAAGTAGAAGAGTGAAGAGTTTTAATTTTCAGGTTGTAGTCTATAGAATATTAAAAAATATAATAATTTCAATGAAAGGTTTTTGTCCTTCTGTTATTTGGTACAAATATGAACTATCAGACAATTTTCTCTGCCTGATGAACTCTACATTACAGATGAGATCAATCATTACAAAGAGGTTGTTTTAAGCACATTAAATACATTCAAGAACCAATGTCTATAAGCAAAATGCTTGAAACTGACATTTCCTTTTATTTATTTAATAAAGAGGCTCTTGCAACATCAAATTCAGTTGCTAATGGAAACAATATTGTTTCAGTGAAAGAACCATTATGGACCATCTCCTTCAGGATAGAGTAGTAAAATGAAGGGCTATAGACACCCCGTGACTTCACTTCTTATGAAGCCTGTTTGTAAAGTTACTTTAAGTAATGCCATTTTACTGCCTGGTGGTGGCATATGCCTATAGTCCCAGTACTGAGAGGCAGAGACAGAGGCCTTGTGATAAAGTCAAGGCCTCCTAGATACTGTCTCAATGTCTGTCCTCCTAAAATGTGGTATACTGGAGCATTATGAATTCCTTTCCCTACACTGGAATTTTGAGAATGGCCATGTAAATATGCTGGATAGTTATAGATCCCTATGACACTGTCATAGTTCATGCCTTAGAGTAGGATGGAATGAGAGGTTCAGCACCCAAAGTTGTCTTCTGACCTCTACAAGAGTGCCAGTTCATGCATACTCTCACACACAAATACGTGCACACACACATAAGTAAATATCCAATTAAGACGAGAGCGAGGCAGAGACTCTCAGATCAACCAACAAATAGGGAAAAGGAAAGTGGCCGAGCTTCAAACAGATGGGACGATGGAGGAAGTCATTCCCAGAAGAACACGTAGTCAATACTTTACACGACATAGGAGTGGGAGGAAATCTTTGCCAGTTAAACAGACAACTATGCAGAGTAGACAGATAGTTAAAAAGCAATGACGGGACTAGAGAGATGGCTCAACAGTTCAGAGCACTTGCTGCTCTTCCAGTACTGGATGCCAGTACTTTTTAGCAGGCACCTCACAACCATCTGTAACTTCAGATTCAAGGGTCTGAGGCCTATCCCTTCCAGGGCCCCTGCATTCATTCGCATGTCCTCACTGTAGACACACATAGCCACATGTAATTAAAAATCATAAAATTCGATCTTAAAAAATCCCAAAGAATCAAGAAAATAAACTGCAGACAAATTTCTAAATGGTCTTATTAAATAAAAAACATGGAGCCAAATATAGGGGCGAAAGCCTTAGATCAGGGAAATAGGAAAAAGCCACCAGCCAACCTTACCTCACCAACTCTTCAACTTCCAAATGTGAGTTATTTTCTGTCTACCCACGCACATATGCCTTGCTCTTCTGCCATCTGATTTGCTCTCTCCATTCAACTACATCACTTCCTCTTCCTACACAGATCTGTCACTTCCTGTCTGTCTGTACAGACTTCCAGACCTCCATGGTTAACTAGTTTTGGAATTTAAGGTGTGTGCCACCACACCTGGCTCTGTTTCCAGTGTGGCCTTGAACACACTGAGATCCTGCCTGCCAAGTGATAGGATTAAAGGCATGTACTAACATTGCATGACTTCTGTGTTGCGGCTTGCTTTTTCCTCTGCTCTCCAGACAAGCTTTATTTATTAAAGCACAAATAAAATATCACCACATTTCAGCACAAATAAAATATCACCACAATAAACGACCCAATTAAAAAATAGGCTATGGATGTTACCACAATTCTTTTTTTTTCTTGGCGACAGGGTTTCTCTGTGTAACCTTAGCTGTCCTGGAACTCACTCTGGAGACCAGGTTGTTCTAGAACTCACAGAGATCCACCTACCTCTCTCTCCCAAGTGCTGGGATTACAGAGTTCTTAAAAGAAGACATAAAAATCGCTAAGAAATATCTTGAAAAAACATTTAACATCCTTTGTAATCAGGGAAATGCAAATTAAAAGTACTTTGAGATTTCATCTTAACCCCAATTAGAGTGGCCCATGTCAATAAAACAACCCACAACAAATGCTGGAAGAGGTGTGGGAAAAGGGAACCCTCATTCACAGTTGGTGGGAATGCAAATTGGTCCAGGCACTCTGGAAATGAGTGTGTAGAAACTAAAATCTGTCATATGACTCAGCTATATCATTCCTCAGCATGTGTTCAAAAGTGTTGATATCTTTCGACAGAGATACCTGCTCAGCCATGTTCATTGCTGCTCTAGTCACAATAGCTAGGAAATGAAAACAATCCAATTGTCCTTCAACTGATGAATGGATGATGAAAATGTGGTACATACACTACAGAGTTCTATTCAGCTATATAGAAAAAATGAAATTTGCAGTTAAAGGATGAAACTGAAAAATATTGTACTGAGCAGGGGTAACCCTTGGTAACCCAGATCCAGAAATACAAATGCTGCATGTTCTCTCTCATCTGTAGATCCTAGCTCCGAAGGACTCACATAAACTAGGAAAGCAGAAAGAGAGTGTGGGGTGAGGGGAGAAAGGAGCTCTAGATGGGGGTTGGGTGGGTAGTAGGACACTGATGCTGTGAAGGACAAAGAGAAAAACTTGGAGGGAGGACATTAGAGAGGAGAGTAAGAGAGTAACATGGGGAGGGAGAGACTGAAGAATGGGATTTCTTAAAGAAGGCACTAAGATGGTTGTAAAGGCCATAGGGAAATATATTATTTTATAAGATCACAAAAATACATATATAAGATACATTTACTCCAGACTACTGAGGAATTATATACACATATAACTATAAAGTAAATTGAATGGAATTAAGCCACAAGAGATGATAATGCTCCATACACTATCTAACAAATCCCCAGTGCCAGGCATGGGAAACCTCCCTCTGAGTCATTGGGCAGAGGTGTCTGAGAGAGTGCATGCATGTGTCTGTCTGTTATGTGTATGCCTTGTGGCTGCAGAGGCCAGAAAAAGGCACCAGATCTCCTAGAACTGGAGTTACAGAGGGCTGTGAGTCACCATATGGGTGCTCAGAATTGAACCTGGATCCTCTGGAAGAGCAGCCAGTGAGTGCTCTTAACCCCTGAGCCACCTCTTCAGCTCCCCATGTATGGCATTCTTTAAATAAAATAAAATAAAAATTTGAAAAGGCAGGAAATCAGGAAAAGTGCTGTCCTAGTTAAGTCTCCATTGTGGCAATGAAACATCATGAGCAAAAGCAACTTGGGAAGGAAAGGATTTATTTCAGCTTACACTTCTGCATCACAGTCGATCACGGAGGGAAGTCAAGGCAGGAACCTGGAGGCCAGAACTGGAGCAGAGACCACCGAGGAGAGCTGCTTACTGGCTTGCTCCCCATGCCTGGCTCAGCCTGCTTTGTTATATCACCCAGGACAATCTGCCTAGTTGGCCTAGGCCTCCCACATCAATGATTAATCAAGAAAATGTCCCCACAGACTTGCCTACAGTCCAATTTGATGGGAGCATTTTCTCAACTGAAGTTCCTTCTTTCCTAACAACCCTGGCTTGTGCCAAGCTGACAGAAAAAACTAACCAACCCTCAAAGGAAATGCAAAATGCAAGCTTCAAGGACCTGACCCAAGGTCAGTGGGAGCAAGGTAGCTCCAAGGCAAGCTGAAGAGTACCACAGGCAATAAAGGGACAGTTGATGATTGGTTCGGGTTGAGACGGCATGCCTGCAGATACACCAAACCATGCAAAGATCTTTTCTTTGCGCTATCCTTTGACTCTTCACTAATGACTGCAAGGTACTGCATGAATTTCCTAGGGAGGTGGAGTAAATTATTCACCTCATTTAAAGAAATTCAGAGTCTGCAAAGAGGTCCCTAGTCCGGTCATTGTCCCACACAATTTGAAGGCTTAATTTGCTTTCCTTCTTTACTTCTTTCTCACTTACCTTCTCTTTGAATATATAAAATCCTCTCCTGTTTGTGTCGTGCGAAGCCAGGCCTTTTCTCTTGGTCAAATCTGAGCAAGGTGTCTGGCATGTGGTCCTTTCCTGCAATCCCAGCCCAGGGGAGGCCAGCTAGGCAATACTGGGACACCCTGTTTCAAATACTAAACTGAAAGCAAGCAGTCTGGGAGACAAAATCATTTTGTAGCTGAGGGTGACTCCAATCTCTATTCAACCACACTATGCATTTTTAGGTGGTTCTAGCAATCAAATCCAGGGCACCATGTGTTCTAGGCAAGCACTCTACCAACTAAACTACATCACCTGCCTCTCTCTTGAAAACCTTGAGGGAAGCAGGTGCTGCTCACTAGATTGACAGCAACACTGGAATAGTGTAAACTTCAAAAAATCATTGAGGAGAAAAGGTAGGTAAAGACTGCTAAGGGTTGGCAGTACTTCCTTCGTTACTTATTTGTGAACACAGGAGCAATACTATGCTGGATCACAGGCTCCTAATATTCCAGACAATAACTCCAACACTGAACTCCATCCCAGTTATTCGGGACTTCCTTTAAGTGCCAAAGTGATGCCCAGCCTTTCCTAGCTTCCAGCAACATGATTATGTGTTGGAGTTTTCCAAGGCATGTATTGATGTGCAAGTCTAGAATAGCTCAATTGTTGCCTAGAATTCTTTTAATTTGGCTTGCATATTTAAAATAGTAACAGTAACGTTTAAAATAGTAACAGAAATGATTTAGAATTCTAAAGTCTTTCCCTTGTCTTATTTTTCACTTTGAATTAGCTAGGTATTTTTCAAAAATAAATCAATACCTCCTTTAGTATTTTATTTTTATTTATTTATTTATTTATTTATTTATTTATTTATTTATTTATTTATTTTTTGCTTTTCGAGACAGGGTTTCTCTGTGTAGCTTTGCGCCTTTCCTGGAACTCACTTGGTAGCCCAGGCTGGCCTTGAACTCACAAAGATCCGCCTGGCTCTGCCTCCCCAGTGCTGGGATTAAAGGTGTGCGCCACCACCGCCCGGCTAGGGTTTCTTTTTTTTTTGTTCCGGAGCTGAGGACCGAACCCAGGGCCTTGCGCTTGTTAGGCAAGCGCTCTACCACTGAGCTAAATCCCCAACCTAGTATTTTATTAATGTGCTTTGGGAAACAGGGTTTCACATAGCCTAGGCTAGCTTCAAGCTTGCTCTATATCCAAGGATGACCTTGAACTTCTGATCTTTCTGCTTTCACCTTTGGAGGGTTGAGTATTGCAGGCATGCACCAGCACAGATAGTTTTATGTGGTGGTGGGTTTTGAACCTAGGGCTTTGTGCATGCTAGGCAAGTACACTACCAACTGACCTCCATTTTTAGCCCTAAGCCTGATGCTTGTGGAGTAAAGAAAGTCCTCTGAAAGTTTGGAAGTGTTCAGCATCTAGAAACATGGGCTTATTGAATGCTTATTCATAGTACTGTAATTTTCCAAATGTCTTATAGGATTTTATTTATAATTAGTAATGTAAGTTTTTTTTTCTGAAGAGAAAATTGATACATATTTATAACATTCATGAAAGCACAAATTATTATATAAATTCAAAATATTCACAATTATTAGCTTTTCCAATTATTTAAAAATTATATTAAGTGATAGTTTCCTATTTATAATTTCCATTTTCAGTTATTTCTATTCAATTATTAAATATAAATTAACCACAATGGTTGGAGTCTCCATGGCAACTAAATGTTTGCCTGTCAACAAACCAAAAATCAACATTTTCAATCTCAACTGGAACACATTTTTTTCCCCGGTGATCTCTAAGATACATCATTTCACCTGTAGCCCTGAGGCTTGGTACATATCCCCTGAAAGGGCTGTGGGTCTGTCCTACATAACAAGTAGATCTTTTCTGAAAAATGCTTCCTTTTTCTATGTAGCCCCAGCACCCTGCCAGATCATTTGGTGACATTTCATTCTGTAAGAAATGAGTTTTCACGTTCTATGCAGATTCTGGCAACGTGTGAGAACATGCCATAACCATACTCAATCCTCTATGATACAAGGTGGAGGCTGGTGCTTATGCTTGGCACTCATGTCCTATCTGCTTCAGAGAGCTATTTTTCTTATCATTGCTTGGGTTCTGATATCTTATCTGGGAAGCTATGAGATATATAATCATGATTCATGTTTTAAATTAATTCCAAGTAAACAAAAATGGCTGAATTGAAAAATCAATTGAATTCCTGCTTGGTTTATATTTTTTCCACCTTCAATTATTCAGGGTCATAGGTTTGTTTGAACTTCAAAAGTTGTTGTTGCACTTGCTCCAGGATCTTCTTGGAAAGGCTCACACATAAAAAGAATTATTTCTCCTTTTCTGAAACCATACACAAATGATCATGTATGTAAAACAACATTAAAAAAAACTAGGACATTCCATAGATTTTTCTACTGCTGCTTCTACTCCAGCCCCCACATTTCCTTATATATTTCAGCTAAACCAGGTAGTCAGTCATTTCCCAAATATACTTGCATACCTACATCATCAGCTTTTGGAGGTGGAAAAGGTGTGTGTTTAGGAGAGTCAGAACATTTTTGCAGTGATAAGTCTCAAACCCAGGGTCTAATACATGCTGCTTTCCCAGAGAGTCAGAATTTAACTTTTGTCTCAGTAACTTACTATCTCTGTGACTTCGGAAAAGTCACCTTGTGACTTTTTGAAACTGAAGAAGACTGTGTTGAGTTGTCTGACAGAACTTTACTTGGATGTAGGATTTGAAGTCATGTATGGTGGCACATGAGTGGTGTGGGCTTGTAACCCCAGCATTTAGGGGATTTAGGATCACCATAAATTCAAGGACAGTCTAGTGTACATACTGGTTTTTCAGGCCAGCCAGGGCTACATAATGAGACCCTGTCATGCAACAGAAAACAAAATGTAGGATTTGATTATGCTTTTTACAGCAAATATTAACTCATCTATTCTCACTAAACTATGAAGTCTTTTTTTTAGGCAGAGTCTCATGTAGACAAGGGTATTTTTGAACTCCCTATATAGTCGAAGAACTTCTGATCCTTCTGCCTGAGTGCTGGGATTGTAGTCATGTGTTATCACCTGGTTTATGAGTTTCTGGGGGCTTAAGGGCTTTGTGTGTGCTAGGCAAGCACTCTACCAACTGAGCTACATCTCTAGCCCTAAACCATGAAATCTTTAAGACTCTCCTTTTGTGTATTTGCAGCATGGGCAATAAAAGTCTGTTACATTTAAGTAGACCAATAACTGGCTTTAGGGCTCGTGTCCCCATTCTTTATTATGTGACACATCTATCTTCTCTTCACATTATCTGCCTTACCCTGCACACTCCCAGTGTGTTTATGGTTTCCTTTCTTTTCTTTTTTAGTTTTTGCAGTGGTGGGCATGGAACCCAGAGCCTGAACCATGTTAGGCAAGCACTCTATCCTACATCTATGTTCCCAGCTTGTCCTTTTAAATATGGATGAGTGAAGCTGGAGAGCTGGCTCAGAGGTTAAGAATACTTGCTGCTCTTCCAGAGCACCTATGTTCACTTGCTAACACCCACATTGTTTGGCTCACAGCCTCCTGTAACCACAGTTCCAGTTTAACCCTAACCATACACGTCTAATGCTTCCGAGGGCATGAGAAGACACATGGCACACACTTACACAAACACAGACACCAAACATATACACAAACAAAAAGAAACAAATCAGAAAAATATGTCGAAATATGCAGAATTTCACTCAGTGTGGTGGTGCATACCTTTAATCCCAGTACTAAGGAGGCTGTAGCAGGTGGATTTCTGTGATTTCAAGGCCAGCCTGGTCTATAGAGTGAGTACCAGGACAGCAAGGGCTATACGCAGAAACCCTGTCTCAAAAAACAAAAACCCAAACCAAACAAACTTACAACCCCCCAAACAAACAAAACAACCCCCCAAAGCCCCCCAAAATTAAAGAAAAATATGGAGAATTAAACTCATCAAATCAAATTTCTCCCTTTGAGTATGGGAATGATCAATATAGGACTGGGAGTAAAAGCTCCCTCCCTCCTTCTTTTTTTTGTGGCAGAGAGGGGAATATCCCAGGTTGGCATTGAACTCTTCAGTTAGTAACCTGTTTAATTTTTGTTTGCTCAGGGCCTATTTACCATTGTGATGTTCTTGTTTTGCTTTGGTTTTTGTTGTTGTTTGTTTTGTTTTCAAGACAGGGTTTCTCTCTGCAGCCCTTGTTGTCCTGGAACTCACTCTGTAGAACAGGCTGGCCTCGAATTCAGAGATTCACCTGCCTCTGCCTCCCGAGTTCTGGGATTAAAGGCATGTACCACTACCACCTAGCTGACCATTATGATTTTAATATGAAGCAATTTGGGTTCTAGTTGAGTTTTCAGTGAGCAAGTAGCATTATTAGAATTATTTTTGTGCTCTTGGGTTATTTATGAACCATTATCCATGTGAAATCATAGGGCTGTATGACTAGAATTTTCTCATGCAAAGATGGTCTTTGATAGGGTGATTCAAGAAACTTAATATGGACCATCTTTGTGGTAGTGTGAAAGAAAATGGCCCCCAAAGGGTGTGGCACTATTAGAAAGTGTGGCTTTGTTGGAGTAGGCGTGGCCTTTTTGGAGGAAGTGTGTTGCTATGGAGGTGGGCTTTGAGGTCTCATATATGTTCAAGCCATACCCAGTACCTGACTTCACTTCCTGTTTTCTTTCTCATGATGTGGAACTCTCAGCTACTTCTCCAGCATCATGTCTGTTTGCACACTGCCATGCTCCCCACCATGACAATAATAGACTAAACCTCTGAAACTGTAAGCCAGTCCCAATTAAATGTTTTCCTTATAAGTGTTGCCTTGGTCATGGTGCCTCTTCACAGCAATATAAACCCTAACTAAGGCAATCTTCCTTTTCAGTTTTTTACATTTTTGGTTGTGAGCCTAGTCTTTAAGGGCAGAGAAATCTCTCCAGCTGCTTTTCAGTTTTTTGATCATCAAAATGAGTCCCTTATCCAGCAGGCATGGTGGCACCTGTCTGTAATCCTTGTATTTAGGAGGTGGTGGTGAGGAGATGGCCAGTTACAAGCCAAACTAGGCTACATAGAGACCCTTTTCTGAAATCATGTCAAAGAAAAGAACAACAAAAATGATAAAAAAAATATTTTGAAAACTAACCCTCACATGACCATCAGAGTACCAAAAAGAAAGCAGGCATTACTTATGTGATTATAGCTTAAAAATTGAGTGATATCCACTGTTGATCTTCTTTATGTTAACAGGAAAAGCTCTCCTGCAAAAATTTTAAGTACTTGCCTAGCATTCCTGAGGTCTAGGATTTCATCTCCAGCATCCACTTCTCTTAAAAAAATGACAACTCATAAATAATAATAGTGTTACTTATGTTGATCAGTCATCGTAACAGTTTTTACAAGAGAGATGTTTTGATCTAAGAGTGCTAAACCTTATAATTGTTTTATCTCACTTCAGACATCTGTTCCCAGAGACTGTTGACTTTCCTCTATGACCTCCTCTTTAAATTAGGGAGACAGATAAGCAGTTGTCTTGCAAGTATAAGATCATTGGCATTTCAAAAGTGACAGAAACAAATGGTGAGTGTTCTTTGTCACTTGCAAACTATAAATTAGTAAGATGACAACTCTTTCCATTTTATAATACATTTTAAGAAGGACTTTTGAAATATTTTATTGCTTTTTCTGACTATGCAAGCAACATATGGTCCTTGTATAGAACTGGTAGCATGACAGTATCAAAAGGAAAATAAAAATCTCAACACCCAGAGATAACTGTTACACTGTGATGTCTTTTTTTACACCTTTTTAATGTGCATACAATAGTTTTAAAATATAATTGGAGTCTTATGATAGAGAATAGATAGAAAGAAAGAAAGAAAATAAAGAAAGAAAAAGAAAGAGAAAGAAAGAAAGAAAGAAAGAAAGAAAGAAAGAAAGAGAGAGAGAAAGAAAGAAAGGAAGAAAGAAAGAAAGAAAGGTATTTTAGAGTATGGTGTGGTGGTGCATAACTCTAGTTCCAGTACTTGGGAGATGGAGGCAGGAGGATCAGGAGTTCAAGGCTAGCCTCAGCTACATAAAGAGTTGAGGTCAGCCTGGGCTACATGAGAACCTGTGTCAAAGTTTCCTCACATTTTAAACATTTTTGAGTCTGTGTCATGTATTACATGCTCAACTCAAATCACTATATAGTCAGGGATGACCCTTCTGCTTCTAACTCCCAAGTGCTGGGATTGCAGACATCAGCTACGACACCTGGTTTATTTAGTGCTGAGGATCAAACCCAGGGTTTCCTGCGTGCTGTGTAAGGCCCCTACCAACTGAATCACATGCCCACCCTTGAAACAATATGTGGTATTAGATGCTGTAAAACATCAATTTAAATTGCCATACATCATTATGATATGTGGGTATCCCATGGACTGAATATTTAAAACATTCTTTGATTCAAAACCTACCTTAAAATATCTGTGCTAATTCCTTTGTCTGAATTTTTGCTAGAGTAAAATCCTAGAGAGAAACTTACTAGTTCTAACTGTGTGATTAACCAACTATGACAAGAATGTATTTTTTTGGCTGGGTGGTGGTGGCACACATCTTTGATTCCAGGACTGGGCATGCAGAAGCAGGTGGATCTGTGAGTTTGAGACCAGCCTGGTCTACACAGTGAGTGCCAGGACGGAGAAACCCTGTCTGGAAAAATCAAACAAACAAACAAACAAAAATAGAATTTAATTTTTCTTAAATATATATATATATAGTTAAAAATATACAACTAATGTATGTATGTATGTATGTATGTATGTATCTATCTATCTATCTATCTATCTATCTACCCATCTATCATCTATATATCTTACTTTTCTGAGACAGGATATCACTTTGTAGCCCTGGCTTGCCTGGGATTCATTGTGTAGCTCAGGATGGCCTCGAACTTACAGTGATCCTGCTCCTTTGACTTCCCTAGTCTTGGGATTACAGGTGTCTGCCACCAAGCCCAGCCTTAGAAAAATCTAGACATTTAAAATTTTCTTGGTACCAATTTGTTCATTTATTAGCAATTCATTTAACTATATCCCAATTAATTATTTAAAAGTCTTCATTGACAAAAAGGTACACATCACTGGTGTTTTAAAATATTTAACCTGGGGCTGGCGAGATGGCTCAGCCATTAAAGGCTAGGCTCACAACCAAAACTATAATATGTTTAACCTGCTTTTCTTACTGTTTCTTATAACAATAGTTCAAAGAAGCTTAAGGTATCATTAAAGCTTACCTCAGCCATGGCAGTCCAGTGAGGTGTTGGATTGCAGTCCAGGTAATGTCATTTTTGTTCCTTAACAAAATGAAGTATGCCTACATGTTCACAGAGAAAATGCTTGAAGAGATAATGTTCACAGTTTTTTTTTCCAGGATGAATGACTGATGTAAGATTTCTCAATGCAACAGTTTCAATATGATATATAATGTATCCACTGCTCTGACCCACTGGTTTAGTTTACACATCTCACATGTTCTTATACAATATCCTGCATGGACCCTGGCTGGTTGAGGATTTTGCTTTCTGGATTATTGTTCTTACCACATTGATTAATACCTTCTAATTTTATGTTATTATTATTATTATTATTATTATTATTATTATTTGTGTTTTTCTTACATGCTCTCACCTTTGTAGCCCAGTCTGGCCCACAAGTCACTATGTATACCAGGCTGGCCTTAAACTCATGATAACCGCTGTCTCAACCCCCCTGAATGCTAGGATTATAGGAATGAGTCATCCCACCAAGGAAAGCCTTCCTATGTTATTTACTTTTTAAAATGAATCAACTAATTTTTTTTTGTGTATGAGTGTTTTGAGCCCATGTATTTATATACACTGAGTTCAGGCTTCATGCCCATGGGGGTCAGAAGTAGGCTTTGGATTCCTTGGAACTGGAGTTACAGCTGGTAATAAACCACTGTGTGTGTTCTGGGAAATGAACTCAGGTTCTGTGGAAGAGCTGGAAGCAACCTTAACCACTGAGCAATATCTCCAGCCCCAAACTGTCCTACTTTAAATTTAGGCCTTAAATCTTCAAACAAAGAAAAAAAATTGAGCATTTAAAAAACATAGCCTTTAAATTTTGGACTTGACTCATGAATGTTTGTCTTTGTTCTTTTCTTTCCTCAGTTCCTTTTTTGACTTCTGTGTATTTTTTCATACTTTAATTCTATCTTTCAGTTTGAATGTTTGCTGCAAATATTTTCCCAGGTTATGGCCTGTCTCTCAGGTGTCCTTGTTCAGTATTGGCCTTTGAGGTTTATTTTTTTCCATTTTTCTACAATCCAAACCTATTGATATTTTCACATGTGATTTATATACTTAATTCTGTTTAGATGCAGTGTAGGCTATTTTGTGTGTGTGTGTGTGTGTGTGTGTGTGTGTGTGTGTGTGTGTGGTCTTGCTTTGGTTAGCCTTGTAATTGTGAATGCAACAGATTTGTTCCACACCACTGCAACTATAGCTCCAGCTGTACTTTGTTCATTTTAAGCATTCTTCAATCAGATTTGGCAGTGTAGGTTATTAAACAGGGCACTGTGTGCAAAGAGTGATTCTTAAGTCTTTTTGCAGAGCTAGGGGAGGACACTTGAACTGTTGAGATTTTATTGCACTGAATAGTATTCATTTTTTACTGTGTACTGTAACTCAGGGCAACACAGTTAGAACACTGAAGAATCCTATAGCACTTTCATTTCAAAGGTGACCTGACTGTAGCCTTATTTTGAATATTTAAACCAGACACCATTTTTCAAAGAGTCCTGTTTTTGGTTATCACCTGAATTACTTACTCAAATTGGGATTCCTGAGTCGTCCCCCTTGTGAACATACTAAGTCATATCTCCTGGGATGAAGTTCCCAGAATCCACGTTCTAATACACATCCTAGATGATTGTGGTTTACTCTAAATTCTGGGAATCTCAGATCCAGGGAGGCACAGTAGTGAAGAAATGGAATGACTGAGGCAAAAGACAAAAAGCATACATGTGAGGACTTGAGGTCAAAGACAGTTCTGAAACAAATATGGCAGTCAGCAGCAGAGGCATGGTCAGAATGCAAGTGTGTAGGTTGAAGGCCACCAGCCTATCTATAAAGGGAGTGCTTTTAGCTTCATATCCTATGTCCTAAAGCAAGTGACAACTCTTCAGTTTTCTTACCATTAAAATGAAGATGAAGGACGTGTATCAGGTGTTCGAGACATGGCTCCATTGTATGGGGCTTGCCTAGCGTATGCCAGGCCATGGGGTCTGTCGCCAGGACATATATGTACCAGAAGATTCTTTTCCAAAAACTTTAAACATTTATTCATCTAGTGTGTATATGTGTGTGGTCAGAGTTAGTTCCCTCCAAGAGTCAGGTCTTGACTTCCACCATGTGGGTTCCAGGGATCCAACTTAGAATACCAGCCTTTGTGGCAATTATCATTCAGATCTCTTCCTGAAATTAGAAGATTAAGGGTTTATGGGTTTAGAACCTGTGGAAAGTACATAAAATTTTTTTGTTGTCACACATTCAGGAAATAGGAAATATGTCTTCTGAGCATTTTTTAGATTTTTAATTAGTATTATCTGTGCATCTCTGTATGTATGGGCACCTGCATGTGTGTGCCTGCAGAGTCCAGAAGGTGTCAGGTCCTCTGGAACTGGAGTTACAGGTGGTTGTAGGCAGCATTGTGGTTGCTGGGTACTGAACTTGGGGTCTTCTGGAAGGGCAGCAAACTCTTAACCATGAAGCCATCTCTCCGGCACTGCCTCCTCCTCTTTAGGATTTCAGTCTTATTTATTGCATAATTAATATATCCCAGTGTCAACAAGGGTTAGGGTTAATGAATACATAATGAATAGATTACTCAACTGATATGCTGATATAAAATCTAGCCCCCCAACATATTTAAATCAGACACATTTTTTTTTCAAAGAGTTCTCTTCTTGGTTATCACCTGAATTGCTTATTCAAATTGGGATTCCCGAGTCTTCATAGTGTCAACAAGTGTGTGAATTTTAAATGTAGCCTCTTAGTTTTCGTCTCAGAGGAACACCTGCCTCTAAACTAGCCTTCCACTTTTGTTGTGGTATTTCCTAATATTATATTACTATGGTATTACTATATATTAAAATCTTCACTCTTCTATTAGGTCCAACGTTTTCAAAGTTTTCCCACATTCCTCTCTCTCCAGTCCCCTGTACCTTTTCATTTCCTCCTGTGTCTATCTTCCTTTTCTGTTCACATTTCAGTTTTCTTGCAAAATACAATGGCCTAAAATCCAGCTAGTGGTGGAAGATGTCTCAGCTAAACTGACATTTTTATATCTGGCTTTGAGTATACTATGAAAACCCGTTTCTTTCTTTCTCTTTCTTTTCTCTCTTCCTCCCTTCCTCTCTTCCTTCCTTCCTTCCTTTTTTCTTTCCTTTCTTTCTTTTAACTTTTCAAAACAGGTTTCCTCATGCACTTCTAGCTGTCCTAGAACTCACTGTATAGACCAGGCTGGCTTGAACTCACAGAGATCCGCCTGCCTCTGCCTCCTGAGTGCTGGGATTAAAGGCATGTGCCACCACTGCCTGCCCCTTTTTAATTTCTTCCTTTCTACTTTCTTTTTCTTCCTCCCCTCCCTCCCTCCTTCTCTCAGCCTCCCCGTCCCTCACCCTTATCCCCCTCATCAACATGTTGGCTTCAGACTCACTGTGTTGCGCAGAATAACTTTGAACTTCTGATCCTCCAACCTCCACCTCCCGAGTACTCAGATTGGAGGCATCTATCACCATGCCTGGTTTATGTGGTGGTGGGTACTGAGTACAGGCTTTGTGCATGCTAAGCAAGTAAGTATTCTACCAATGGACCTACATCTCTAGCCCTAATTTAAACTTCTTTATTTATCCATAGACACCCCCATTTTTTTTTTTAGTTGTTGAGTATTACTTGTTTCTTCAGATTTTGTCAGTGCAGAAAATGCCAAGCCTTTCTCCTCCTTTTTTCTTCTTTCAAGTAGCTCTGGATAATAGCACTCCAAGGTATTTTAATTCCAGCTAATGAAAGAAGATATTTGCTCGCACACATCTGAATATGTCATTGCTCATGCTGCATTTAATGCAAAATACATCAGCTCACTCATCCATTCACTTATTTAACAAGTATTTATCAATAACTTGGAATATTCCAGACATGGTGGAATTTGCAGTCCTTGCACTCTGGATAGAGACACATGATGATTGCTCCATTGTTCCAAGTTAAAGGCCAGTCTGTTCTACGTAGCACATTCAAGGCCATCCAGGACTACATAGCAGTACCATGTATCAGACAAACAAACAAGGTCCAATGTAGTATGTGAGGTAAATTTCTAAATGAGCAGATTAAGACAAGGGCCTAGGTTATAGCTCAGTGGAAGAATGTGTGCCAGTCATGTGCAAGCCCCTTGGGCAACATCCGCAGCGTGACCCCCAAGTGATGTATATACTGGGGGCCCTGTTCTCTTAAAGTAACAGGATGAATGAGTGGTATAAATGAAGTAGAATAGATCTTTAGAGAAGGGAGCAATCCTCCAGGCTGAAAGCTTCCTGTAATTAGCTTCCTTCAGTAGCTGACCAAAATGACATGTCAGTGTCATGAAGCCAGCCTCCGAAACACGATTTTAAAATATTCCACCTCAATATAGAGAAGAAATGCGACTCAGTGGTCTCAACAATGGACACAGTGTCACTGGACAACAGCAACCTGTGCACCATTGCAGTGCTCTGGCCAGAAGGTCTCCTTTCTTTTGCTCAGGTTGTGGAAATGACATGAAACAGGCCTCAAGAAGAGTAACACGGACAATTTCCAATTTGGTCCTTTAAGAAATGGCTTGTTGGCACTGAATAGAATGAAAAAAAAAAGATAGTTCTTTTGCCATCAAAGTATAATGACCCCGTGGCCTTTCTCCTCACATTGTACCCTGTACTTTAGATAGTAAACAGCAGTTTGAGTGGCAGTATTAAAAAGAGGTTAACTCTCTGTTGCCCAGCAAGTTGAAGCAGGCACACTGTGCTCATGGTCATGGTGGAATCACGTTCCTGGGTCTCTGGCCTCGTGCTCACTGAAGATGAACATCTGGAAATAAAAATGGGGCCCCAACTGACAGGAGAGAGACCGATAAAACCCCTCTAAATTTAAAAGTTGATCTTAAATTACACAGGAACTTAGATTCTGTCAATGAGCTACTACCATCCTAAACTTTAAAGTAACGGAACAGTTAAATTTCATATAAACACCTATGTGTATGTACTATCAAGAATGGAACCATTGTTGTTTCTTCCCCTTTGTTTTTAAAATAATATTAGCTGGCTGGTGGTGGCACACACCTTTAATCCCAGCACTTGGGAGGTAGAGGCAGGCAGATCTCTGTGAGTTCGAGGCCAACCTGGTCTACAGAGTGAGTTCCAGGACAGCCAGAGCTGTTATATTAGGAAACCCTGTCTCGAAGCCTATCCCTCCAAAAGTTATATCAGTGTATACCCAAGCTAATAAAAGTTTTTAAAAACTAAAAAGAAAGAAAGAAAAAAAAAGAATGTTAAATAAAAATTGTGCTCACATCTTTAATCCTAGAACTCATAAGGTAGAGACAGGAAGACTGAAAGTTCAAGGTCATCTAAAGCTACATAGAGAGCTTTAGGCCAGCATGAGACTGTGTCAAAAACAGAACCCTAAAAACATAAAGACTGAAACAGTGTTAAATTATAGAACTTAATTCTGAACATTAAATTTTTATTATTTATTTGTTATAATAATAATAATAATTATTATTATTAGTGTGTGTGTGTGTGTGTGTGTGTGTGTGTGTGTGTGTGTGTGTAGGAGATGTGGAAACGTAGGTGCCTGTATGATACATTGAGCATGTGGAAGTCAGAGGTGCACTTTGTGAAGTCAATTCTCTCCTTCCAGCTTTATGTGGGATCCAGGGATCAAACTCACGTCCTCAGGCTTACAAGCAAGTGCTTTATCCATTGTGCCATCCTGTTGGCTCTTGTCTGACATGGTGGTATGAAACTTTATTAAGTTTAGTAGATTTAGCAAACTCAAATATTGAAGGAGGAGTACACTCACTGAGTGCAGTGATTGTCACACAAACATGAAAACCCAAATTCAGATTCTCAGCATCCATGGTAGAGCAGAAAGTGATGGTTTGGTTCTGTCATTCCAGCACTGGAAAGCACAGACAAGTGGATCCTAGAATTCACTGTTCAGCCAGCATAGCTAATTGGTGAGCTCCATGTTCACTGCGAGATTCTGCCTCAAAAAAATAAGGTGGCCTCCACACATATGTTACACACACACACACACACACACACACACACACACACACACACATATATATACACATAT